>JAMPIV010017999.1:0-208473 GCA_024509875.1 Oreohelix idahoensis
CCCCGCCAAATATTCCGCCTTGAGATGCCTTTGTTTCTTACCCATGGCGAGAATGTTTCCCTTGTGACCAGAGATCATGTGATTAATACCACTGTCTCGGGATTCCCAGTCAGTTTCAGTGACAGCAGTTTCCCACACTTCTTAATATGATTGCAGCTTATTCAATTTAACCAATGGACAATCTCGCGTGACCCAGATTAGCCAATCATAGGCTACCTTAAGTACTGATTTTTTTATCGACCGTTCTATGTTGGCGGCTCGAATGTTTCAGTTGTTTTCGAGTGTGTATTCAAGGAAAGTTGATTTTGCTCAGTGGTTAGTGTGCTATGTGTTACAGTGATAAATAAGTTTTTTAAACGTTTTATGGAAATTAGTACAGTGGGCTTCAGCCTCCATTCATTACTAAATAATAACATTTTTATTGTAGTGTTTATTTAAAAAAGTTTTAATATTCAATAGATATAATGTCCGATAAAAGAAAAAAAAAACTATCAGGTTGCCGAATATCGGAAACGGAAACTGGAAAAAGAACGCGACATTCAAAAACATAGCGGGGCTTTACATAAACATCTAAAAACTGAAACAGCTGATGTAGGACAGAAGAAAATAAGCAAATGTACCGAAACAAATGATTCTCAGCTCATGGCAAGTACTTCTAACTCGGAGCCCAGTAACATAGATATTACTAACAATGTCGAAAATGAGACTGATTTGACCGTTTCCAATTCCAGAGATTTAAGTGATGAACTTGAGAGGTACACTGATCCGGCAAGATGGAATCCTTTTAAGCGATACCGAAAGAGTGGAAATCGTATTAAAAAAAGGCCTGCCAGAGAGACCAAAAAATGATTTAGTTTTTCCGCGCAGCTCTAATGGTCGGAAATTTTCACTAAATTTTTACACTAGGGAGCTAAGCAATGGAGAACATATTAATCGATCATGGTTAGTGTATTCCAAAGAAAAAGATTATGTATTATGTTTCTGCTGTAAGTTGTTTTCCTGTAATAAGATGTCACTCACTACTGATGGCTATAATGATTGGGGACATTTGTATGTGTATCTTAGTGAACACGAAAAATCTAAAAACCACTTGGAGTCCCATACAAAGTGGATTGAATTATCGTCCAGGCTTAAATCAGTACAGACAATTGATTCAATGCTTACTTACTTACTTAGTCGTTCCCCTTCTACCGTGAGGTGTAGAGGTTTGGAAGAGAGAGCGCCAGACCATTCTATCAGCTGTCTTCTTCCTGGCCTGGTTCCATTCTAGTCCTCGTTCATTGCAAGATTGTCTAATGTTGTCCTCCCAGCGGACTCTGGGTCGTCCTGGAGGTCTGGATCCCTGGCTCTTTGTTTCCCATGCTTGTCGTGGTAGCCGATCTTCTCCCATTCTGCAGACATGGCCAAACCATCTTAGTGGGACTGTTCTATTTGGGTCTGCAGCGGATGGGATTTTAGGCCTTGACGGATCGTCTGGTTGCGGACCATGTCTCTTATTGTTACTTCAACCACTTTCCTCAGATACCTCATTTCTGAGGTTTGGATCTGGCTTTTGTGGGTTGTAGTCATTGCCCACGACTCGCATCCATATGTCAAGACTGGGACATAGGTGGAGCGGTATACAGCCATCATCGTTTTTTTACCCACCTCTTTCTTGCTGAGGAATCCACGATTTATGGCCTGAAAAAGTCTCCCAGCCGCTGCTTTTCGAGTGGCCAACTCTTCTTTGATGCCTCCCTTTCGGTCTATAAAAGCTCCGAGATATTTAAAGTGGTCGACCTGCTCCAGGACCTGTTCTCCCAACTTAATCTGATGTTTTCTTTCTTCTCGTGATATCACCATGGATTTTTGTTTTAGAGCTGCTTATGACCATCCCTCTCTTCTCCAGCTCTTCCTTCCAGACTTGCAGGTTGGATTGGAGATGTGCCTCTGATTTAGCAATCAGGGCAACATCATCAGCAAATGCCAGCTCCGAAATATAGACCTGTCTCATCTTCCAGTACCCCACTGAATACTTTCTTGTTCTCTCCTTACATGCCTTGATGACATCGTCCATAAGGAGTATGAAGAGGTAAGGTGATAGGATATCACCTTGTCTTACACCAGTGGTGGTTCTGAACTCTTCTGACTTATGGTTTGCTGTCCTCACATAATTTCTGCAAGACTTGTAGAAGCTCTGTATAGCATGAATCAGAGGTGCTGGAATATTCTTCCTTGCCAAACAGTCCCAAAGTTTGCTCCCGGGGACCCTGTCAAACGCCTTTTCCAGATCTATGAAACAAAGATGGATCTCACTCTTATACTCAAGGGCCTTTTCACTCAGCTGTCTGAGTGTGAAGATTAGGTCTTGAGTACTTCGGTTTGCTCGGAATCCGCACTGGACCTCATCCAATTGTGGCTCAGCTAGGCGTCGGAGTCTCTGCTCTAGGATTCTAGAGTAGATTTGATTCAATGCAACAAAAGTTATTAAATTCAGAAGTTCAACACTGGAGGAGCATAATAGAACGCCTAATTGCTATTTTCAAGTTCTTGAGCCAACAATGCTTGCCATTTCGTGGAACATCTGATAAATTATATGACCCTAGCAATGGAAATTTTTTTAAAGCTTGTTGAACTGATTGCCAGATTTGATAGTGCTATGTGTGAACATTTAATGAGAGTAGCTCGTGGATCGACCCAACATTACCTTGGGAAAAACATTCAAAATGAATTGATTGCTCATCTCTCTGGAACCATAAAAAAAGAAATAATTTCTATGGTGGAGAAAGCTAAATATTATAGCATAGTTGCAGACTGTACTCCCGATGTAAGTCACATTGAACAATTAACACTAATTGTAAGATTTGTTAATACGAATCCAGATGATATCAACATTCATGTGCATTTTCTTGGTTTCATTGCTGTAGAAGCCCCTACAGGCTCAGCGTTAACCTAATGCATTCTAAGAAAATTGTCAGACATGAATATTCCAATCGCAAACATGCGTGGCCAGGGGTATGACAATGGATCAGATATGAAAGGAAAACATTCAGGAGTTCAACAACGTATTAGGGACTTGAAACCGAGAGCTTTTTATATCCCTTGCTGTTCTCATTCTCTCAACTTGGTGGTCATTGATGCAGCGATGTCATCTAGAGAAGGGGTTTTATTTTTTGAAACGGTTCAGAAATGGTATGTGTTTTTCTCAGCGTCAACACTGCGTTGGGGAATCCTTAAGAAACATATTACAACTCTAACGCCCAAGCCACTAAGTACAACTCGCTGGGAATCTAGAATCTAGAATCGAGGCCATTATATTGAGGAATAATTTTATGATGCATTGATAGAAATTGCTGATTACGAGTCAGTAGACAAAATGGCGAGACATGAAGTTGAAACCCTTGCCCTAAAACTCAGAGATTTTAAATGTTTATGTTGTCTGGTTATATTCTTCTTCTTCGATCCTTAACCAACGACAGTCAAAGCAGTCAGTGGCCATCACGCCTAGTGGCGTCTTGTAGGGCAACAACAAATTGATTCCACTTTGCACGGTCGGTGGCCATCCTTCGTACAGTGCCCCAACTCTGGTTCATTCTTTGCATCTCAGCCTCCACAGTCCTCCGCCAAGTTGTTTTTGGTCGGCCTCTCTTTCGCTTTCCTTCAGGGGTCCAAAGCATAGCTGTTCTTCTGATGGCATCGGGGTCTCTTCTGAGGACATGACCAACCCAGCTCCAGCGTCTGCCAGCTATGATGGTGTGCATGTCCTCTTGCTTGCTACGAGTAAGCAGATCTTGGTTGGTGATGGTATTCGGCCAAAAAATGCGGTGAATTTTTCTTAGGCATGTTGTGTGAAAAGAGGACAATTTTGACATTTCCTTCTCTGTGACTCTCCAGCATTCCGCACCATAGAGAAGCACAGAAAGCACGCAGCTCTGGTATAATCTTAATTTTGTGCTTGTGCTGTATTGGGAGGACTTCCAGATGTTATTTAGGCTAAAGAAGGATGTTCTTGCCTTATTCATTCTGATGTTGATGTCTTTGCCTGCCCCACCGTCTGGTGTTACTATGCTTCCTAGGTATGTGAAGGTATCTGTCTGTACCAATTGCTGATTCCTTACTGATATGGGCTCAGGGTTGCTCACATTGAGCGTCATGACCTCAGACTTCTTTAAATTGATGTTCAAGCCCACCTGCTGGCTAAATTTATTTAGTCTATCCGTTTTTTCCTGGATGTGTTGATGTGAATGTGCCAGCAGTGCAATGTCATCTGCATATTCCAGATCTTCCAATGTAGAAAATGTAGTCCATCTTATTCCTCTTGGACTGCCCTCTGTTGTCTGGCGCATCACCCAGTCTATGACTGTTAAAAAAAGAGTGGTTGATAAGGGGCATCCCTGTCGTACTCCTGTCTTCACCTCGAAGGTTAGGTTGCTATGCCCAACACTACACGTAAAGTTGGCATAGAGGCTTTTTATGATTGCCACTATGCAGCTTGGAATTCCATAAGCCCTCAGTATTTTCTGGTTTATATGGCACTATGTTTTTAAACGAAATTAATGTTGCTAGTAAAACTGTTGCAAAGCAATAAAATGGAATTGACAAGTGCCATAACAACTTTGAGAAATGTTCTCCAAAGCCTTAAGAATCTCAGAAATGATGAGTCATTTCAAAATTTTCTTGTTGATGCTACAACATTAGCTGAGAAAGTTGAAGCTGATCTTGATTTGATACCAACGTTTGAATGTACTAGAGTGCGTCGGCAGAAAAAGCAACACAACTATGAAGCTAGAGATGAACCTATTTTGGATCCCAAAACTAAATTCAAAATTGAATTTTTCTTTTTTATTATTGATGTTGCAACCAATTATATTGAAGAAAGGTTCGAGCAATTGGAACATCACAGTTCACATTTTTCCTTTTTAAATAACATCCCTAAATTCAAATCTGAGACGACAAATGAGCTCTTAAATAAATGTAAAAACCTAGAAAGCGTTTTAACACATCAAGAAAATAGAGACACTGATGCCATTGAGCTATGTGATGAACTGAAAGTAGTATCCAAATTAGTACCAGAAAATACACCGCCAATTGAAGTTCTTCGTTATATTATTGAAAATAACATTGCTCCTAATGTCGCTATAGCCTTAAGAATATTATTAACTTTGCCTGTAACGGTGGCAAGTGGTGAGCGTAGTTTTTCAGAACTGAAGCTTTTTAAATCTTATTTACGCTCAACAATGGCCGAAACTAGATTGGAAGGACTTGCCATGATTTTCAATTGAACATGAAATCGGTCAAAAATTAGACTACGCAGACCTTATTTCTGATTTTGCAAATATGAAAGCAAGAAAAGTGTCTTTTTAAGCAGTAGATACTTCAAACAATATAAATTCAAATAATGTGAAAATAGTGCTAAAAACTATAACATGTACTTACTATAGTTAAGCGTTTGTGACTCAGCAGTTCATCGTTCCACATGAGAAGAGCATCCCCTATATGTACCATGTCTCATCTCATAATCGGAACCTCGTATACCCCGTAAACAGGGTGTAGAGGGGACCCAAAGAGCACAAAGCTCCTGGGCAAAACATGTAATCAAAAAGTTTGACAAACAGGTGATTAGCCCATTGTGTTGTATGTAATGTAACTACTTTTATTTCATATAATTGTCTCTAATAAAGTCAATGGTTTATTTTATGACTATACAGTATTTTCATCAATTTATCAATACATTATTATTAATGGTACTATTTAAAATTAGGCTAATGGTCATGAAATTAATGTTGAAGCTTGTTTAACATAATGGTTTTTTTTAAATTTCAAACGTTAATTTGAGGTTGGGCTGGGGCGGCAAGGTATGGTATTGCACGGGGCGGCAAAATTCCTAGGGCCGGCCCTGGGTATAGTGTTAGACTGTGTGATTAATTGTTGGATTATGAGATTTACTGTTGGGCTGTTTGGTTAACTGTTGCGCTATGAAGTTAACTGTTGGGCTATGTGGTAGACAGTTGGGCTATTTGGTTACCTGTTGGGCTATGTGGTTAACTATTGGGGTATGTGGTTGATTGTTGGGCTATTTGGTTAAATGTTAGGCTATGTAGTTGACCGTCGGGCTATGTGGTTAACTGTTGGGCTATGTGGTTGACTGTCGGGCTATGTGGTTAACTGTTGGGATGTGTGGTTAACTGTTGGGCTTGGTGTTTACGGGCTAACGGCGTAGCGTAATGGTGGATTTGGTGGTCAAACTGTGAAATATGTGGTTTACTTTTCAGCTATATCGTTAACTGTTGTTGTCATTTAAAAAAAATTATGTGTTTAAATTTTGCGCTTTGTGGTTTACTGGTTGGCTGGTTAAAATGAACTACATGAAATTAACTTCTGCTTTATACTTCATTACACACTTATGGATAAAATATATGATAAGCGCTTAAACGCCCCACGCTTTTTGTCAATTTGATGTTACATTTTTTGACTGCAAGCTATAAACTCCTTGAAAAATTATTTGTGGCTTTTTAGTGCATTCAAAGCCTGTGTTTAAAATATTTTGTTTAATATTTGTTATTGTTTTTTTTTTACTATAATGTGAACAGGTACGTTAAGAGAGAATGTTGTGTTTATAAAAGTCTGGGTCGTTCCGGGTCCTGTATTCCATAGTTGCGTGTAGTGTCGGGAGAATGACTACCTCTGGTTATACACTTGTTTGGGATCTTAGCTGGTCGTATGCCCTGTCACAGTTCACTCTTGCAGTGAGGAGATGCCACCGTTATGATGGTCCCTGGTTCGATTCCCCGATATCCCTATCACTTCTGTTAGTTTTCTGTTCGCTAGTCTACTTTCGTTTTTTTTTTCTACTAATTTCTTCAATTTCCTTATTTTACTTTATTATTTGCTACTCACCCCGGATTTCCCTCTCTCTCTCTCTCTATATATTTCTGTGTCCCAACAAGACAGAAAATTTAAAATGTGAAAGCGACATGAACAGTCAAAATGATTTACTTTAAACATTGGTCAGGCAAAGCGTAAAAGTAATCGAGTTCCATCGACACAAAATGGTGCAAGCAGGAACAAAATGGTGCAAGCAGGAACAAACCTTCTACAAACGTGAAGTAGATAATCAATTGTTTCATTTGGCTCCATTAAAGAAAAAAAAAAGGGGGGGGGGTGTTAACGGAAAACTACAGTTTAAATCCGTCCTCTGAAAACAAGCTGAGGAGTAAGACGGCCATTCGCAAAATTTATGAGTACACCAATTGCAGGTAACTGGATACAATACAACAGGGACCGGAGTTTCTTTAGTCGGACACTGCGTTGATAGTTTATGTAACTAGTGTTATTCATATTTGCAGTTGACCCTTCGTTATGATATAAGAGTCTACCCTTTAAAAAAAAAATGCATGACAAATACAAGGGGCTTGACATAAGTCTTGGGCCTGACCATGAAGGACATGTCACAGAGAGCTGAAATTTTGTATAGTGTTTATTCCTTTTCAATATAGCCACCGTCTGAATTGACACACTTCTGCCATCTCTGCTTGACCTTGAAAAGACCTTGGGAGTAGAACACCCTATTTTTCAAACTAAACCAGTCATCACATGCCAGTATAACCTCTTCATCGCTGACAAAATGATTTCATTTTAGCTGTTTTTTAAGATTTGGAAATAGAAAAAAGTCTGATGGAGCCAGATCTGGAGAATATGGTGGGTGTGGAAGAATTTCAATATTCAAATCGTTGGCTGCTAGCTGCACAAGCTGTGCTTTTCTGAGAGGGCGCGTTGTCTTGAAGCAAAGGAAGATTTTGAGTGCGCGTTATCCCTCGTTTCCTGGTCACAACCTTTCTTAGTTTGGTGAGAAGATCTGCATAGTACTGTCCATTAACTGTGTTGCCACGAGGCAGATAATCTTTCAAAAGGACACTTTTGCCGTCCCAAAAAACAGTCAGCATCACATTTCCTGCAGATTTCTGCGCTCTCGGCTTGACAGGTGTTGGGGAGCGCGGGGTTTTCCATTGCATGCTGGCAATTTGGGATTTGGGGTCATAATGGTGTACCCAAGTCTCATCTACTGTCACCATGGTCTCCAAAAATTTTTTTGACTGACACTTTTTGAGTAACTGTTGACAGCAATTTACCCTCGTTTGCTTCTGTTCACGTGTCAACAGTCGCGGAACCCAGCGTGCACACACTTTTCTCATGTTCAGTCTGTTGTGTAAAATTCTATAAACTGTTCTTTCATTTAGTTTTACTCTACTAGCTATCTCCACAATTGTCATTTTTCAATCCTGGTCAATGATTTTCTTCACTCTTGTTGCATTTTCATCGTTGCACTCTGAGGCTGGTCTACCAGATCTTGGCAGATCAGCAACAGTTGAGCGGCCGCACTTAAACTGTTGACACCAGTTTTTTACCGAAGTATATGAAGGACAAGAATCACGAAACACTGGTTCCATCTCCCTGTGTATTTCTGTAGGTGTTTTTCCCTGAAACATCAGACATTTTATCACAGCTCTGGCCTCCTTCTTTTCCATTGTTTTGTCAAATCTTTGGAGCAGCAGATCCGGTCAATAGGGTACATTGCGCCGCGCACCGTAGCGAGAAAACCCATTGAAGAAACAAACACGTACTTCACACATTCAGTGCAAATATGATGAACTTTAACTGTGCCAAGCTTCATCTTCCTCCTGTGACTCCTTCATGGTCAGGCCCAAGACATATGTCAATCCCCTTGTACAAGTCTCAGCAGGAAGTTGAAGCTAGCAAAAACTTGTTACGTGGGTAACTTTTAGAAAAGTGCCGAAAATTATAACCAGAATTTCCGTGACCGTACTAAACACAGAAACACGTGAAATCTAGAAATCTTCAGACAAGTAACACTGACTATTAACACATTTAGAGAAATCACTTCAGAAAATAAATAGCTCTGTGTATCGCTTGATAAGTGAAGTCCACAAGCAGTTTATGGCAGGAAGCCATACTACTATCCGTTCCCACGAAAAGACATTAGACAACGATGTGGCCATAAATTTTTATGGCCACAGAAATCGGTGTACTGTTCTTGATTGTACAGGAAGTCTGGTGGATTGCTTGGTTAATTAATACAGACTGATGAGGTACATAGAGGAAAAGTGCCGATTTATCCCTCAGAATGAAAGAAACTTCAGCATAGATCCATTCAATGACCCACCGCATATAAAACTCAGGAACACAGAAGACACATTTCAAGAGAATAAACAAATAGTGGTTTGGATTCATTTTTTTAAAGTATGGAAAGAGAGACTGCACGGTACGTTATGCATAAGTGATGTATGTAAGGAAGTGTACTAATGCATCAGCTAGTATACTAAAAACGAAGCGTCAGAGTAAAGTACAAGAACAGGCCAGCAAAAAGACAACAAGCAACACCAGAAAAAGAAGCTCTATAATCATCCTAAACTGTTCCCGTAACTGATATAGCAGAAAATATCCTCACAAGAGCCCCGTATTTACTGTTCCGCTGACCTGGCTTGTGGGCAACAAAAGAATTTATCACTAAGGCACGAACTCCAAGCCCTGTCATCATTATAGGATGTGGTGAAGTGGGATGTTATAAATATTTATAGGGGACTTAGTGTACTGACTGAGATCAGCTGTGAAGGTATCTATATCTATTAAGAGTAGTGTATTATAGATAACCTTACTTGCTACCACATATCTCTATATCTCAGTCAGAATTATTCTGGAATAGTGTGATGCTACGTTATGTGTCTAGGGTATGTGTATGATGAAGTGTAAGTCACAACAACAGACAGATAAACAATTTAATTTAATCCACTACTCTTAACAACACTGTGACACTCACATACATATAACACTCTATGAGAATATCTTAAAGAAGTCACTCGTAACTTTTCAAATAACAATATGTATTCATTACTGGCATGAATGAATATGTGTCCTGATTCAACTACAAGGGAACCAGGAATCACAATCAATTTAAATTACAAGTTATGTACAGAATGAATTTAATATGAATATTGTAGTGACATATATTATTACAAATGTTCTATGTGTGTCAGTTGTGTAGTAGTAAAATGAGGTAATACTGGTTTTGTTTTGTTCAAGCTCTGTTGGTATTTGTCATCATGACTTCAATAGTTTGGCTTTAGGGACTAGTATTGGAGAGGTTCACAGTTCCTGATTTTAAGACAAGTAAATTCCCCTCTTAATGTTAATTTTATAAAGTCAGTTCAAGATGAGGGGACATAATGTTGAGCTCAGCTGGCCAAGTTAGCTTATCTGGCGTGATGGCGGCAGGAAAGGACTCCTCTGCTCGAATTCTCCTCTGGGCTCTGGAGACACCTCACTGATAGCTAAAAGGACCAAGGAGTATGCTGTCCGACACTGGATTCAGCAAAGCTCTGACCAGGTGCTGCTCAGTACCATCAAGACCACTGTCCCACAATTCATACGAATAAACACAGATACGTTGATTAGCAATGAATTCTGGCACAAACTGGCACAAATTCCCATCTGCTTATCTTCCAGGCTTTTATTTAGCCAAATATATGCTGGCTTCAACGCACTGATGCTTTATCAAGCTATTTTAAACAAGTGGTTTCGAACTAACGCTCCCAAGTGTGTATATCAGCGAGTCTGACCAATGAGCCCCGTTTCGACAAGTGTTTGAAAAAATGTTACCTTTCCCCGTTTCCCCTAACAACCAAGATAGTATTTATAGCCCGACCAATCGTGGTTAGGCTTTCATTTGTTGCGCTCCAATCAATTTGGAGTTTACATGGTAGGCTATTTCTGTAACGTAAATTTTTTTCAAACACGTTATAAAAAAAATCTTATGAGCAGAAATGATTTTATGCTGTCAGGCACCCCCAATATTTTATTCTGGGTATAATTTATTAATTCCTGGACTATTTGCGTAACGTTTTACATATTATTTGTCAGCAAGCCCTAAGGAACCCAAAAATACAAATTTAAAGGAGCTACGTGGCTGCATTCAAAATATGCAATTTCTTCTACCTCCTGTTTCGAAGATGTGCTGTCTGGGTACTGTTATGTTTTCAACCGTAAACCCATCTAATGTTATCTTTTCTAATAAGAGTTTTTTATGATTTATAAACCTAACTCTGGGAAAGGGTAGTGTATTTTATCACTGTCCGTCTGAAAAAAAAAATTAGTGCATGTAGACTTACACGCGTGATGCATGCGTTCCTGATTTTCAGCCCTCCCCTCTCTCTTTATCCTTTTGTCCATCTGTTCGTTCGTTTTGGTAACGTAATATAATTAATGTTAGGATTAATTTAGGTCATTACGCAGTACGTCTCAATGTTTTTCTTAGAAATGCAGCACACGTTTCATTGAAGAAGGCGGGTAATAATACAGTAAGCTTTTATATCAACGTGAAAGCGTTACAATTTGCAGACGAAGCAGAAAACAAGGGGATTTTGAGTACATTCTTTGTGACAGCACTGTTATTTTTCCATTGCTCTTTTCTTTATTAATTTTATTTGTTAGGCTTCATATTTACCTAATAATTTATATATGTGGATTAGAATATTTCATGACACCTCCCCTCTTAAAACAGACATTATATGTCAGTCCTTTATTCTATATACACATAGAGAAATTTATTATTATTGCTGGTGTTTACGGTGATTCTCATCACACGGATGGCGGCTTAAAAAATCCGCTCCCAAATTGGTTTTTCCAGATATATACTCAATGCTAAAATTATATGGAGCCAGAAGCAAAGACCATCGGAGTAACCTAGAGTTCTCATGCTTAGCCTGTGCTAAAAACGATAAAGGTTTGTGATCTGTTTGCAACTTAAATGCCTTCCCATATAGATAAATATTGAATTTCTTTATCGCCCATATTACTGCAAGACATTCTTTTTCGCTAGTTGAGTAGTTGATTTCAGCTTTATTCAACTTTCTGCTAGCATATGCCACTGGGCTTAATTCCCCATCCAATGCATCTGATTTCTGTAGTAGAGTTGCACCTAACCCAATATTACTTGCATCCGTCCTTACTATGAATTCTTGACTTAAGTCAGGTAATTTCAAAATGGGTTTACTTGTGAGCTTTTCCTTCAATTCTTGGTAAGTCATTTCACATTGTGGTGTCCATGTAATGCGATCTGGAAGTCCTTTACGTGTCAATTCCGTTAAAGGTGCACATATGGAATTAAAGTTTTTGATATACTTCTGGTAGAAACCACATAATGAGACAAAGGATCTCACGTCCTTCTTGGTTTGTGGTCTCGGGGCTTTCTGTAGTTTTTCTAAATTCTTTGGGTCAGGGGTCATGTTTCCCTGATAAACTGTGTGTCCCAAAAATTCCAATTCTTTACATCCAACGCAACATTTTGTTGGTCGGGCTGTTAAATTTGCCTCCCTAAGTCGATCAAACAGCATGTTCAGAGAGTCAATGTGTTCCTCAAATGTTTCTGTTGCTATAAGGATATCATCCATAAAATTTGTTATACAGGGATTATTCAGAGGATCCAATAATTTTCTCATCATTCTAGAGAAGACACTAGGCGCATTCTTCAATCCAAATGGCAATCTATTAAACTCATAGTGTCCTTCTGAGGTACTAAAAGCTAGGTATGGTCTAACCTCAGGCTTTACTGGAATCTGATAGTATCCTTTACTCAGATCCACTTTTGAGAAATATTTAGCTTTATTTAGTCTGGCAAACAGCTGATTTGTATCCGGCAATGGATCCACCTGTCCTTCTGTAATAGCATTCAGTCTCCTGTAATCTATACAGAGTCTATGTTCTCCAGAGGGCTTCCTTAAGCGTACAACACCGGAACTATACGAAGACTCACTGTGCGAAATAATTCCTTCCTTCAATAGATAGTCTATCTCTTCCTTCAAAGCTTTTTCCTTAGCAAACGGAATCGAATATGGTTTCATACAGACAGGTGTGGAGTCTATGAGTTTCATATCATATTCCAATAGGTTGGTATGCCCTGGTCGGTCTGTTAACACCTCTGCATGATTATTTAGAACCTGTTGCACTCTCTCTTTCTGAGTTTTCGTTAAATGTGTACTGATTTTCACCTGTGCTGCTGTCTCACAGGGGTGTAATGGATATTCAAATGATGAAAGTGGTTCCTTTTTCATCTCCATGGCGATGGACAAGGTCAACAAGTGTGTCTCTTCCTGATGTTCTCTTTCCAAATATTTCTTTAGGAGATTCACATGATAGATTTTTTCTTTCCCCTTCTTATCTATCTTATAATTTGTTCTAGACACCTTCTCTAAAACTGTATATGGACCCTGCCATCCAATTTGTAACTTATTCTGACTCCCAGGCAAAAGAAGCAGTACTTTCTCTCCCACAGCCAAATTTCTGTCTTTCGCCTTCCTGTTATAATAGGCAGCATGTTTCTTCCTGGCTTGTTTCAAATTTTCATTGGCAAGTTTCCAGCCAGTTTTTAACCGAGTGGTCAGCTCATTCACATATTGGTATGAAGATGTAATGTTTTCCTCTGCCTTTTCATCAGTCCACGTTCTTAACAAAGCTACATATGGACCTTTAATTGTGTGGACCTATTTGTCCATGCACCGGTATGGTCTCTTCCACTCGAAGCTTTATAGTGATGATTTTTCCTCCCAGAATTTTCATGCACAAAACGACCGCTACCAATTTTTCTTTTGGGGCTTTCTCCCCTCTTAAAATTCTTGATGAGAGATTTCCTCCCTACATCCTCTTCCTCCAGTTTGTTTAAGTCCGATTGAGGGATTGTCGGCTTATCCTGGGGTAAGACATCCTTTTGCACTCTCCGCATAGTGGCCATTGTAAAACAGTTAAGTGAAGCTTGTCCGTGAAAAGGGGCTTCCCATTCCATTTGGTCCACCTTATCAAATTTATTTTTCCTTTTATTGTCAGGCCTGATTTTGCCCCATGGCGTGTCCAGGTCCTGATCCATGTTCCCACTTGTGGGTGTTCCCTCATGTGCTATACTACACCTTTCTACAAAGTTCTCAATGTCCCATCTTGCTTTGGGCCAATAATAATTGTGAGCCACCTTTTGAATGATGGTACCTATTTTCTCATGGTCCCCATCTGGTTTCACATGTAGACTCCTTATTAAGTCTGTCCTGTATCTTTTTGGAAGAACCAGCTGTCCGTGACCATTGGATCTAGCTCCAGTCTTCCTATACATCAACTTGTTTTTCATGTAGAAATCTCCCTTGCCTGGAGTTGTATGACAAGTTGACAATTTTCTGAAACATGGCTTGAGTGTTTTATCCCCAGCCTGTGCCTTCCTCATCTCTTCTGGAGTGGTATCTAACATAATATCCTCCTCCTGTCTTGAGGTCGACCTGACCTGAAGGGTTGCCATATACACAGGTTTCCTTCTGCAACGGTCAGTGTCATGATTGTCCATCTGACAATTCTTACACCACCTTTTTCCTTGGTTGAAAGATTTTCTTTCATTATATTTCCTTTCATCGAATTGTGGGAATTTATTTTTATTTTCATACCGTGGCCTATCAAATTGGTGCTTACCTTTATTTTGATCCTTAGGATCAAATTTATTAAAGTTCTGTGGTGCCCTAAAGTTATCCACTTGTTTCTTTTTATTACCTGTGTGGTGAAGTGGGATGTTATAAATACTTATAGGGAACTTAGTGTACTGACTGAGATCAGCTGTGAAGGTATCTATATCTATTAAGAGTAGTGTATTATAGATAACCTTACTTGCTACCACATATCTATATATCTCAGTCAGAATTATTCTGGAATAGTGTGATGCTACGTTATGTGTCTAGGGTATGAGTATGGTGAAGTGTAAATCACAACAACAGACAGATAAACAATTTAATTTAATCCACTACTCTTGACAACACTGTGACACTCACATACATATAACACTCTACAAAGATATCTTAAAAGAGTCACTGATAAACTTTCAAATAACAATATGTATTCATTACTGGCATGAATGAATATGTGTCCTGATTCAACTACAAGGGAACCAGGAATCACAATCAATTTAAATTACAAGTTATGTACAGAGTGTATTTAATATGATTATTGTAGTGACATATATTATTACAAATGTTCTATGTGTGTCAGTTGTGTAGTAGTAAAATGAGGTAATACTGGTTTTGTTTTGTTCAAGCTCTGTTGGTATTTGTCATCATGACTTCAATAGTTTGTCTTTAGGGACCAGTATTGGAGATGTTCACAGTTCCTGATTTTAAGACAAGTAAATTCCCCTCTTAATGTTAATTTTAAAAAGTCAGTTCAAGATGAGGGGACATAATGTTGAGCTCAGCTGGCCAAGTTAGCTTATCTGGCGTGATGGCGGCAGGAAAGGACTCCTCTGCTCGAATTCTCCTCTGGGCTCAGGAGACACCTCACTGATAGCTAAAAAGACCAAGGAGTATGCTGTCCGACTCTGGATTCAGCAAAGCTCTGACTAGGTGCTGCTCAGTACCATCAAGACCACTGTCCCTGAAATCAAGAAGGATGTACCTTCTACTTCATAACTAACTTAAACTCTCTTGGTACACTGATCACAACACAGCACAAACATTGAGTTCAGAGCATTAGGCCAACTGTCAGCTTCATTTGAAATACTTTATTCCAGTATTACCCTTCTTAATGGTTACTACGCCTCTGCACTTCCAGCATTATTTCTTTCTAGTCAATCATCCAGGGGTCAGTGTACTGTTTGGCCATTCCATGCCGTTTTACTTCTCTCCGACACCCTCTGTTCAGGCTGGAGCATTACAGGCTTTACCTCACGTTGGCCACTGAACTACACATATATATACAGGCATAAATCACAATTCACATTCAATTTTCATTAAAAGATATTGAATGGTTCAAGCTTACCACAATTCATACGAATAAACACAGATACGTTGATTAGCAATGAATTCTGGCACAAACTGGCACAAATTCCCATCTGCTTATCTTCCAGGCTTTTATTTAGCCAAATATATGCTGGCTTCAACGCACTGATGCTTTATCAAGCTATTTTAAACAAGTGGTTTCGAACTAACGCTCCCAAGTGTGTATATCAGCGAGTCTGACCAATGAGCCCCGTTTCGACAAGTGTTTGAAAAAAAGTTACCTTTTCCCGTCTCCCCCAACAACGAAGATAGTATTTATAGCCCGACCAATCGTGGTTAGGCTTTCATTTGTTGCGCTCCAATCAATTTGGAGTTTACATGGTAGGCTATTTCTGTAACGTAAATTTTTTTCAAACACGTTAAAAAAAAAAATCTTATGAGCAGAAATGATTTTATGCTGTCAGGCACCCCCAATATTTTATTTTGGGTATAATTTATTAATTCCTGGACTATTTGCGTAACGTTTTACATATTATTTGTCAGCAAGCCCTAAGGAACCCAAAAATACAAATTTAAAGGAGCTACGTGGCTGCATTCAAAATATGCAATTTCTTCTACCTCCTGTTTCGAAGATGTGCTGTCTGGGTACTGTTATGTTCTCAACCGTAAACCCATCTAATGTTATCTTTTCTAATAAGAGTTTTTTATGATTTATAAACCTAACTCTGGGATGGTTAATGTATTTTATCACTGTCCGTCTGAAAAAAAGTTAGTGCTTGTAGTCTTACACGCGTGATGGCAGCATTTATGTATCGCGCGAAGCGTGTTTAGTGTTCGGCTTTCTGCCTCTCCCTTCTCTTTTTATCCTTTAGTCCAACTGTTCGTTCGTTTTGGTAACGCAGTATAATTAATGTTAGGATTAATTTAGGTCATTACGCAGTACGTCTCAATGTTTTTCCAAGAAATACAGCACACGTTTCATTGAAGAAAGCGGGTAATAATACAGTAAGCTTTTATATCAACGTGAAAGCATTACAATTTGCAAACGTAGCAGAAAACAAGGGGGATTTCGAGTACATTCTTTGTGACAGCACTGTTATTTTTCCATTGCTCTTTTCTTTATTAATTTTATTTGTTAGGCTTCATATTTACCTAATAATTTATATATGTGGATTAGAATATTTCATGACACCTCCCCTCTTAAAACAGACATTATATGTCAGTCCTTTATTCTATATACACATAGAGAAATTTATTATTATTGCTGGTGTTTACGGTGATTCTCATCACACGGATGGCGGCTTAAAAAATCTGCTCCCAGATTGGTTTTTCCAGATATATACTCAATGCTAAAATTATAGGGGGCCAGAAGTAAAGACCATCGGAGTAACCTAGAGTTCTCATGCTTAGCCTGTGCTAGAAACGATAAAGGTTTGTGGTCTGTTTGCAACTTAAATGCCTTCCCATATAGATAAATATTGAATTTCTTTATCGCCCATATTACTGCAAGACATTCTTTTTCGCTAGTTGAGTAGTTGATTTCAGCTTTATTCAACTTTCTGCTAGCATATGCCACTGGGCTTAATTCCCCATCCAATGCATCTGATTTCTGTAGTAGAGTTGCACCTAACCCAATATTACTTGCATCCGTCCTTACTATGAATTCTTGACTTAAGTCAGGTAATTTCAAAATGGGTTTACTTGTGAGCTTTTCCTTCAATTCTTGGTAAGTCATTTCACATTGTGGTGTCCATGTAATGCGATCTGGAAGTCCTTTACGTGTCAATTCAGTTAACGGTGCACATATGGAATTAAAGTTTTTAATATACTTCTGGTAGAAACCACATAATGAGACAAAGGATCTCACGTCCTTCTTGGTTTGTGGTCTCGGGGCTTTCTGTAGTTTCTCTAAATTCTTTGGGTCAGGGGTCATGTTTCCCTGATAAACTGTGTGTCCCAAAAATTCCAATTCTTTACATCCAACGCAACATTTGGTTGGTCGGGCTGTTAAATTTGCCTCCCTAAGTCGATCAAACAGCATGTTCAGAGAGTCAATGTGTTCCTCAAATGTTTCTGTTGCTATAAGGATATCATCCATAAAATTTGTTATACAGGGATTATTCAGAGGATCCAATAATTTTCTCATCATTCTAGAGAAGACACTAGGCGCATTCTTCAATCCAAATGGCAATCTATTAAACTCATAGTGTCCTTCTGAGGTACTAAAAGCTAGGTATGGTCTAACCTCAGGCTTTACTGGAATCTGATAGTATCCTTTACTCAGATCCACTTTTGAGAAATATTTAGCTTTATTTAGTCTGGCAAACAGCTGATTTGTATCCGGCAATGGATCCACCTGTCCTTCTGTAATAGCATTCAGTCTCCTGTAATCTATACAGAGTCTATGTTCTCCAGAGGGCTTCCTTAAAAGTACAACACCGGAACTATACGAAGACTCACTGTGCGAAATAATTCCTTCCTTCAACAGATAGTCTATCTCTTCCTTCAAAGCTTTCTCCTTAGCAAACGGAATCGAATATGGTTTCATACAGACAGGTGTGGGGTCTATCAGTTTCATATCATATTCCAATAGGTTTGTATGCCCTGGTCGGTCTGTTAACACCTCTGCATGATTATTTAGAACCTGTTGCACTCTCTCTTTCTGAGTTTTCGTTAAATGTGTACTGATTTTCACCTGTGCTGCTGTCTCACAGGGGTGTAATGGATATTCAAATGATGAAAGTGGTTCCTTTTTCATCTCCATGGCGATGGACAAGGTCAACAAGTGTGTCTCTTCCTGATGTTCTCTTTCCAAATATTTCTTCAGGAGATTCACATGATAGATTTTTTCTTTCCCCTTCTTATCTATCTTATAATTTGTTCTAGACACCTTCTCTAGAACTGTATATGGACCCTGCCATCCAATTTGTAACTTATTCTGACTCCCGGGCAAAAGAAGCAGTACTTTCTCTCCCACAGCCAAATTTCTGTCTTTCGCCTTCCTGTTATAATAGGCAGCATGTTTCTTCCTGGCTTGTTTCAAATTTTCATTGGCAAGTTTCCAGCCAGTTTTCAACCGAGTGGTCAGCTCATTCACATATTGGTATGAAGATGTAATGTTTTCCTCTGCCTTTTCATCAGTCCACGTTCTTAACAAAGCTACATATGGACCTTTAATTGTGTGGACCTATTTGTCCATGCACCGGTATGGTCTCTTCCACTCGAAGCTTTATAGTGATGATTTTTCCTCCCAGAATTTTCATGCACAAAACGACCGCTACCAATTTTTCTCTTGGGGCTGTCTCCCCACTTAAAATTCTTGATGAGAGATTTCCTCCCTACATCCTCTTCCTCCAGTTTGTTTAAGTCCGATTGAGGGATTGTCGGCTTATCCTGGGGTAAGACATCTTTTTGCACTCTCCGCATAGTGGCCATTGTAAAACAGTTAAGTGAAGCTTGTCCGTGAAAAGGGGCTTCCCATTTCATTTGGTCCACTTTATCAAATTTATATCTCTTTTTATTATCAGGCCTAATTTTGCCCCGTGGCGTGTCCAGGTCCTGATCCATGTTCCCACTTGTGGGTGTTCCCTCATGTGCTATGCTACACCTTTCTACAAAATTTTCAATGTCCCATCTTGCTTTGGGCCAATAATAATTGTGAGCCACCTTTTGAATGATGGTACCTATCTTCTCATGGTCCCCATCTGGTTTCACATGTAGGCTCCTTATTAATTCTGTCCTATATCTCTTTGGAAGAACCAGCTGTCCGTGACCATTGGATCTAGCTCCAGTCTTCCTATACATCAACTTGTTTTTCATGTAAAAATCTCCCTTGCCTGGAGTTGTATGACAAGTTGACAATTTTCTGAAACAAGGCTTGAGTGTTTTATCCCCAGCCTGTGCCTTCCTCATCTCTTCTGGAGTGGTATCTAACATAATATCCTCCTCCTGTCTTGAGGTCGACCTGACCTGAAGGGTTGCCATATATACAGGTTTCCTTCTGCAACGGTCAGTGTCATGATTGTCCATCTGACAATTTTTACACCACCTTTTTCCTTGGTTGAAAGATTTTCTTTCATCATATTTCCTTTCATCGAATTGTGGGAATTTATTTTTATTTTCATACCGTGGCCTATCAAATTGGTGCTTACCTTTATTTTGATCCCTAGGATCAAATTTATTAAAGTTCTGTGGTGCCCTAAAGTTGTCCACCTGTTTCTTTTTATTACCTGTTACCTCTGCTTGAGCTGCTTGATACCTTTCAGCAACATTTAGCAACTCATCCAGCCTCTCTGCACCTTGTTCCATGAGAAACTTTCTCAGGTCTGGAGCCATGGACTCTCTTAATTGCTCTATAAGGACCATTTCCTTAAGATCTTGGGTTTTCCCCTGAGAAGTCCATTTCTCCAAGTATGTCTCTATTCGTGCAGAGAACTGGTGATATGTTTCACCTGACAGTAGTTTAGCATTCCTAAATTTTTTTCTATAGAATTCTGCATTCTTTTCATACCTTAACAAAAAAGCCTGCTTTAGCATATCATAATTTTCCTGATCACCTCTGCTCATTTTTGCAAAAACTTCATAAGCTGCCCCACGAAGTCCCTGAGATAACTTTAAGCTCCACCTTTCTCTCTCTAACCCATACGTGGTGGCTAATAGTTCATACCTATTTATATAGCTCTCAATATCATCGTCTTTCTCAACAAAATGATCTAAATGAAAGTTCATAGCTGAGGTTGAGGCTCCCTGAGTAACCGTAGCATCAGAGGCAAAGGGACTGGCACCATTTTCAGGAGCATGGCCTTGAAACTCAAACTCCCTTAGTCGTAACTCATGTTCCCTTTGTAATCTCTTCTCCTCCTTTTCTGCTTCCCTCTCTGCAGCTAATCTCTTCTCTTCTCTTTCTGCAGCTTGTCTTCTTTCCTCGGCTTCCAATGCTTTAGCCTCTTTGTCAGCCTCAATCTGCAACCTCTTAGTCTCAGCCTCAGCTTCAAATTGTAACTTCTTAATTTCCCTTTCAGCCTCTAACTTTCTTTCGGCTTCAAACCTTCTTTCTTCGCGTTCAATAAATTTGTCACATTCCGTAGTAACATAGGCAACCATAACTTGCCCATCTAATCCTAACTCTTTTGCAGTCTGAACCGCAGCAGATCGAAATTTGGCCAGGTCCGCCATTGTCTATCAGGTAACTTTATATAATGTCTAACCAACAATTCAATCTCTAATGGACAACACAGGCACCGTGAGCTCAACCTTATTTAATTCCACCCAAGGATACCTTTTAATTCTTATATTCCCTGAAGTGAATTATCCCCAATATTTTTAATAGTTAAAGATTCAAAATCCCAAGAGCGAGACCCCAATATATGTGGTGAAGTGGGATGTTATAAATACTTATAGGGAACTTAGTGTACTGACTGAGATCAGCTGTGAAGGTATCTATATCTATTAAGAGTAGTGTATTATAGATAACCTTACTTGCTACCACATATCTATATATCTCAGTCAGAATTATTCTGGAATAGTGTGATGCTACGTTATGTGTCTAGGGTATGAGTATGGTGAAGTGTAAATCACAACAACAGACAGATAAACAATTTAATTTAATCCACTACTCTTGACAACACTGTGACACTCACATACATATAACACTCTACAAAGATATCTTAAAAGAGTCACTGATAAACTTTCAAATAACAATATGTATTCATTACTGGCATGAATGAATATGTGTCCTGATTCAACTACAAGGGAACCAGGAATCACAATCAATTTAAATTACAAGTTATGTACAGAGTGTATTTAATATGAATATTGTAGTGACATATATTATTACAAATGTTCTATGTGTGTCAGTTGTGTAGTAGTAAAATGAGGTAATACTGGTTTTGTTTTGTTCAAGCTCTGTTGGTATTTGTCATCATGACTTCAATAGTTTGTCTTTAGGGACTAGTATTGGAGATGTTCACAGTTCCTGATTTTAAGACAAGTAAATTCCCCTCTTAATGTTAATTTTTAAAAGTCAGTTCAAGATGAGGGGACATAATGTTGAGCTCAGCTGGCCAAGTTAGCTTATCTGGCGTGATGGCGGCAGGAAAGGACTCCTCTGCTCGAATTCTCCTCTGGGCTCTGGAGACACCTCACTGATAGCTAAAAAGACCAAGGAGTATGCTGTCCGACTCTGGATTCAGCAAAGCTCTGACTAGGTGCTGCTCAGTACCATCAAGACCACTGTCCCTGAAATCAAGAAGGATGTACCTTCTACTTCATAACTAACTTAAACTCTCTTGGTACACTGATCACAACACAGCACAAACATTGAGTTCAGAGCATTAGGCCAACTGTCAGCTTCATTTGAAATACTTTATTCCAGTATTACCCTTCTTAATGGTTACTACGCCTCTGCACTTCCAGCATTATTTCTTTCTAGTCAATCATCCAGGGGTCAGTGTACTGTTTGGCCATTCCATGCCGTTTTACTTCTCTCCGACACCCTCTGTTCAGGCTGGAGCATTACAGGCTTTACCTCACGTTGGCCACTGAACTACACATATATATACAGGCATAAATCACAATTCACATTCAATTTTCATTAAAAGATATTGAATGGTTCAAGCTTACCACAATTCATACGAATAAACACAGATACGTTGATTAGCAATGAATTCTGGCACAAACTGGCACAAATTCCCATCTGCTTATCTTCCAGGCTTTTATTTAGCCAAATATATGCTGGCTTCAACGCACTGATGCTTTATCAAGCTATTTTAAACAAGTGGTTTCGAACTAACGCTCCCAAGTGTGTATATCAGCGAGTCTGACCAATGAGCCCCGTTTCGACAAGTGTTTGAAAAAAAGTTACCTTTTCCCGTCTCCCCCAACAACGAAGATAGTATTTATAGCCCGACCAATCGTGGTTAGGCTTTCATTTGTTGCGCTCCAATCAATTTGGAGTTTACATGGTAGGCTATTTCTGTAACGTAAATTTTTTTCAAACACGTTAAAAAAAAAAATCTTATGAGCAGAAATGATTTTATGCTGTCAGGCACCCCCAATATTTTATTTTGGGTATAATTTATTAATTCCTGGACTATTTGCGTAACGTTTTACATATTATTTGTCAGCAAGCCCTAAGGAACCCAAAAATACAAATTTAAAGGAGCTACGTGGCTGCATTCAAAATATGCAATTTCTTCTACCTCCTGTTTCGAAGATGTGCTGTCTGGGTACTGTTATGTTCTCAACCGTAAACCCATCTAATGTTATCTTTTCTAATAAGAGTTTTTTTATGATTTATAAACCTAACTCTGGGATGGTTAATGTATTTTATCACTGTCCGTCTGAAAAAAAGTTAGTGCTTGTAGTCTTACACGCGTGATGGCAGCATTTATGTATCGCGCGAAGCGTGTTTAGTGTTCGGCTTTCTGCCTCTCCCTTCTCTTTTTATCCTTTAGTCCAACTGTTCGTTCGTTTTGGTAACGCAGTATAATTAATGTTAGGATTAATTTAGGTCATTACGCAGTACGTCTCAATGTTTTTCCAAGAAATACAGCACACGTTTCATTGAAGAAAGCGGGTAATAATACAGTAAGCTTTTATATCAACGTGAAAGCATTACAATTTGCAGACGTAGCAGAAAACAAGGGGGATTTCGAGTACATTCTTTGTGACAGCACTGTTATTTTTCCATTGCTCTTTTCTTTATTAATTTTATTTGTTAGGCTTCATATTTACCTAATAATTTATATATGTGGATTAGAATATTTCATGACAACCTGTTACCTCTGCTTGAGCTGCTTGATACCTTTCAGCAACATTTAGCAACTCATCCAGCCTCTCTGCACCTTGTTCCATGAGAAACTTTCTCAGGTCTGGAGCCATGGACTCTCTTAGTTGCTCTATAAGGACCATTTCCTTAAGATCTTGGGTTTTCCCCAGAGAAGTCCATTTCTCCAAGTATGTCTCTATTCGTGCAGAGAACTGGTGATAGGTTTCACCTGACAGTAGTTTAGCATTCCTAAATTTTTTCCTGTAAAACTCTGCATTCTTTTCATACCTTAACAAAAGAGCCTGCTTTAGCATGTCATAATTTTCCTGATCACCTCTGCTCATTTTTGCAAAAACTTCATAAGCTGCCCCACGAAGTCCCTGAGATAACTTTAAGCTCCACCTTTCTCTCTCTAACCCATACGTGGTAGCTAATAGTTCATACCTATTTAGGTAGCTCTCAATATCATCGTCTTTCTCAACAAAATGATCTAAATGAAAATTCATAGCTGAGGTTGAGGCTCCCTGAGTAACCGTAGCATCAGAGGCAAAGGGACTGGCACCATTTTCAGGAGCATGGCCTTGAAACTCAAACTCCCTTAGTCGTAACTCATGTTCCCTTTGTAATCTTTTTTTCTTCTGCTTCCCTTTCTGCAGCTAATTTCCTCTCTTCCCTTTCTGCAGCTAATCTTTTGTCTTCTCTTTCTGCCTCCAATTTCTTAGCCTCAGCTTCAAACTGTAACTTCTTAATTTCCCTTTCAGCCTCTAACCTTCTTTCGGCTTCTTTTTCTAATCTTCTTTCTTCACGTTCAATAAATTTGTCACATTCCGTCGTGACATAGGCAACCATAACTTGCCCATCTAATCCTAACTCTTTTGCAGTCTGAACCGCAGCAGATCGAAATTTGGCCAGGTCCGCCATTGTCTATCAGGTAACTTAATACAATGTCTAACTAACAATTCAATCTCTAATGGACAACACAGGCACCGTGAGCTCAACCTTATTTAATTCCACCCAAGGATACCTTTTAATTCTTATATTCCCTGAAGTGAATTACCCCCAATATTTTTAATAGTTAAAGATTCAAAATCCCAAGAGCGAGACCCCAATATATGTGGTGAAGTGGGATGTTATAAATATTTATAGGGGACTTAGTGTACTGACTGAGATCAGCTGTGAAGGTATCTATATCTATTAAGAGTAGTGTATTATAGATAACCTTACTTGCTACCACATATCTCTATATCTCAGTCAGAATTATTCTGGAATAGTGTGATGCTACGTTATGTGTCTAGGGTATGTGTATGATGAAGTGTAAGTCACAACAACAGACAGATAAACAATTTAATTTAATCCACTACTCTTAACAACACTGTGACACTCACATACATATAACACTCTATGAGAATATCTTAAAGAAGTCACTCGTAACTTTTCAAATAACAATATGTATTCATTACTGGCATGAATGAATATGTGTCCTGATTCAACTACAAGGGAACCAGGAATCACAATCAATTTAAATTACAAGTTATGTACAGAATGTATTTAATATGAATATTGTAGTGACATATATTATTACAAATGTTCTATGTGTGTCAGTTGTGTAGTAGTAAAATGAGGTAATACTGGTTTTGTTTTGTTCAAGCTCTGTTGGTATTTGTCATCATGACTTCAATAGTTTGTCTTTAGGGACTAGTATTGGAGATGTTCACAGTTCCTGATTTTAAGACAAGTAAATTCCCCTCTTAATGTTAATTTTATAAAGTCAGTTCAAGATGAGGGGACATAATGTTGAGCTCAGCTGGCCAAGTTAGCTTATCTGGCGTGATGGCGGCAGGAAAGGACTCCTCTGCTCGAATTCTCCTCTGGGCTCTGGAGACACCTCACTGATAGCTAAAAGGACCAAGGAGTATGCTGTCCGACACTGGATTCAGCAAAGCTCTGACCAGGTGCTGCTCAGTACCATCAAGACCACTGTCCCACAATTCATACGAATAAACACAGATACGTTGATTAGCAATGAATTCTGGCACAAACTGGCACAAATTCCCATCTGCTTATCTTCCAGGCTTTTATTTAGCCAAATATATGCTGGCTTCAACGCACTGATGCTTTATCAAGCTATTTTAAACAAGTGGTTTCGAACTAACGCTCCCAAGTGTGTATATCAGCGAGTCTGACCAATGAGCCCCGTTTCGACAAGTGTTTGAAAAAATGTTACCTTTCCCCGTTTCCCCTAACAACCAAGATAGTATTTATAGCCCGACCAATCGTGGTTAGGCTTTCATTTGTTGCGCTCCAATCAATTTGGAGTTTACATGGTAGGCTATTTCTGTAACGTAAATTTTTTTCAAACACGTTATAAAAAAAATCTTATGAGCAGAAATGATTTTATGCTGTCAGGCACCCCCAATATTTTATTCTGGGTATAATTTATTAATTCCTGGACTATTTGCGTAACGTTTTACATATTATTTGTCAGCAAGCCCTAAGGAACCCAAAAATACAAATTTAAAGGAGCTACGTGGCTGCATTCAAAATATGCAATTTCTTCTACCTCCTGTTTCGAAGATGTGCTGTCTGGGTACTGTTATGTTTTCAACCGTAAACCCATCTAATGTTATCTTTTCTAATAAGAGTTTTTTATGATTTATAAACCTAACTCTGGGAAAGGGTAGTGTATTTTATCACTGTCCGTCTGAAAAAAAAATTAGTGCATGTAGACTTACACGCGTGATGCATGCGTTCCTGATTTTCAGCCCTCCCCTCTCTCTTTATCCTTTTGTCCATCTGTTCGTTCGTTTTGGTAACGTAATATAATTAATGTTAGGATTAATTTAGGTCATTACGCAGTACGTCTCAATGTTTTTCTTAGAAATGCAGCACACGTTTCATTGAAGAAGGCGGGTAATAATACAGTAAGCTTTTATATCAACGTGAAAGCGTTACAATTTGCAGACGAAGCAGAAAACAAGGGGATTTTGAGTACATTCTTTGTGACAGCACTGTTATTTTTCCATTGCTCTTTTCTTTATTAATTTTATTTGTTAGGCTTCATATTTACCTAATAATTTATATATGTGGATTAGAATATTTCATGACATAGGACTCATTAAAAACACAACTAGTCAAAACAAACGGGTAAAAACACACACATTGTACTTCCTCTAAAAATAAACTACAAAAAAAAAAAAAAAAACCCCCACCAACGTCTAGAAGTAAACCCAACCACCTAGGTATAACTTCTGATTGCCGATTAACGTGGAAAGGTCAGTTTTAGAGCGAATCTAACAACGCAGCTTTAGAGCGAATCTAACAACGTAGCTATGAAAAAACTCACCGGCGCAGCAAGAACAAGTGTTGCCGACTCCAAGACACCATGGCTATTCTAGTCGAGACGACTTGCGATTTAGGCATTAGCGACTCGACTCGAGACTTGCCAATTTTTGGTGACACGACCTGCCGTCCTCATTCACCAAGCACTTTTTATTAATTAGAAAAAGAAAACGCTCTGGTGTTAATCCATATCACCCATTCATTCATAACCCTCCACTCCCAAAGGAGCATAGGCCTTCAACAAACACATGCCAAGTCCTCCTGTCCCGTGCCACCATCTCAAGTTCTTTCCATGTTCTCCTCATCATTTTCACCTCTGTTTCCAACTCTCTTCTCCATGTACTTCTTGGTCTTCCTCTGCCTCTCTTGCCCTGGGGTTCCAGAACAAGGACTGCCTTGTAATGCTATCAACAGGTTTCCTCAGTGTGTGTCCTATCCATCGCCATCGTCTTCTTCTCATCTCTTGTTCCACTGGCACTTGTCTAGTTCTTGTCATCAGTTCCACGTTGGTAACCTTGTCATACCATTTTAATCCCTCTATTCTACGCAAGCACCCATTTATGAAAGTCTGTAGCTTTTTGGTTGTTGTCTTTGTTGTTCTCCATGTCTCCGAGCCATACAATAGGACTGACTTCACATTTGAGTTGAAGATTCTTATTTTCGTGTTGGATCCAATTTCTCTTGATCTCCATATATTTCCCAATGCAATGAAAGCTCCTCTTGCCTTTTGTATTCTTATTTTGATATCGCTGTCTGTCCCTCCAACTTTGTCTATATTACTGCCAAGATATGTGTATGATTCAACATCTTGAATTGGTGTTTCTTCAAGTTCAACCCTGTTATCATTATCTGCATTTATTCTCATTATTTTTGTCTTTTCCCTGTGTATTTTCAGACCCAATTGCTGTGACCTCTCATCGAGTGTTTTCAATTTGTCCTGCATCTGATTACGGTTATGGGACAGAAGTTGCCTCATAAAAGACAAGAATGGGAAACTGCTCAGCAATATACAAGAGCAAATGAAGAGGTGGACAGAATATTTTGGGGACCTTCTCAATAGACCAGCTCCACAAAACCCGCCGGACATCCAGCCAGCAGAAGAAGAGCTACAAATTAACGGTGAAAGACCAACGAAGGAAGAAATAAAGAAAGCCATAAAGCTTCTAAGAGAGGGAAAAGCATCTGGACCTGATGGCATTCCAGCAGAGGCCATCAAAGCAGATATCGACACGGCTACAGAGATGTTATATAAATTACTTGGTAAAGTCTGGGAAAAGGAAGAGATACCAGCAGAATGGAAGGAAGGATATCTGGTTAAGTTGCCTAAGAAGGGAAATTTACAAGAGTGCACAAATTATAGAGGAATAATGTTACTATCAGTGCCAGGAAAAGTATTAAACAGGATTATCCTTGAGAGATTAAAAGAGTCCATAGACAAGAAACTGAGAGATGAACAAGCAGGTTTTCGACAAAACAGATCATGTACAGACCAGATAGCCACTTTGAGAATAATAGTTGAACAAAGTCTGGAATGGAATTCACCACTATACATCGGATTTGTGGACTACGAAAAGGCATTTGACAGTGTAGACAGAGAATCACTTTGGAAATTGATGAGGCATTATGGAGTTCCCCTGAAGATCATTAATTTAATAAAGAAAACATATGAAGACATGACATGCAGAGTTCTTCACGAAGGACAGCTTACAGAACCGTTTGGGATAAGAACAGGAGTGCGACAGGGATGCCTCTTGTCTCCATTTCTTTTCTTGCTGGCAATAGATTGGGTTATGAGATCATCGACAACACACAACAGAAATGGAATCCAGTGGACTCTGACTAAGCAGTTGGATGATCTGGATTTTGCTGATGACTTGGCTCTTCTGTCCCATATCACCCATACATTACAAGAATTCCATTGTGCAAACACATTTTACTTCCTATTATCAGACATAACTTGACACCGTTGCTAGACAAACATCTCGAGACACAGCGATTGTCAGAACAATAATATTCTTTGGCTATGTAAACATTATCATTCCGCCTTAGGGGAACACATACTGCACGAATTTATTGGCGGGGGAAAATGAGAGTATGTGTCCTTGACCTTTTTTTTTTAAATAAAAGTGTTCCTCCTTTTGCTCAAGCACGCCAGGTTCAACCTATACACATGGTCCGTTGGTTATATTAGGGCGCATGCCCACAAATAAAAGACCTTGTGGTCTGTTTCACTGTAATAATGTCATTAACCTGTAAATTCGCTTAAGATATAATGCTGATCAAGTGTAATATTCCATCCATTCCATTGTATGCTGGGGATAATATTTCTAAAATGTAATACTGAAAAAATAACTTAGGTCGAATAAAGAGTCAGTAAATAAAATAGTAAGAGTGCTAAAATATATATTAATATTTTTCATTATTATTTGTAGTAATCGATGTGATTGTTTAATGTTGTTGTTATTGATCCAGCGGCGCTTGGGCTCTCGCCCTTCGGCCCAATGACATGTAGTGATATCTGCATGTTTTCGCAAGTTGTTTTGTTTCTCCGTACAAGATGTTCCACTTATCTGGCCTCGAAGGAAGAAGCATTTTCCTAACATCATCGAGTGATGGGAACTCAAAGAGATGGTGGTCAACAATTTCGTAGGGGTAGTTACTGTCGTGAGTGTGTAAATTTTAGAGTATTTGTCGAGTAAGACAACTTGAGTGAACTACAAGATTTATAGAGAAAACACAGATAAGGTGTGAAATTAGGGAGAACTTCAGACGACCTGGTAGGAGGTCTGTTGACGCTATCACTCTTTCTCACTTATGTAGTCTTAAGGATCACCCGCTCTCTCTTCTTTCTCACAGACAGATAAATAGTAAGAGCTTAAATAGGTATGGATAAAGGTCTTGAACAGTGCATTAGCAAAAGGTTAAAATTTATTAAAGTTCTCTTTAGCTTGTATAGAAGAAATGAAAAAAAATATCAGCAAACAATAACTGATCAAATAACAAAATTAACAATTGCACCAAATCGTTCATCAAGGAACAAAACCAACTTGTAGGCCCCAACAGGGAAAATAAACACAGAGTTAACAATCCTTCCGCTTCTGTGGAAACAATACAAAATAACTTAAGTAAGTGTCTTTATGTCTCTGCTTATAAAGCTGGGGATACTTTATAAATCCACTGACGACGCAATTCGTGCACCGTGTTCACACAAAATAACAAGATAGGCTGTAGATTAACTCTGTCTATATTCTGAATTGAAAAAGGGAGGTCCCCCTTAAACAGTACACACAACTGCTGGCCGAACGGGCGGATGATCAATAATATTTTGACAACGGCTTCTAGGGCAGGAGTTGGAAAGGCCTGGTATCGGGCTGAGGGCGCACCATGGACTGTAATGGTAAGCGGCCAGAACCATCCAGAAAGCAATGGCAAACTACTGGATGTACAATGCCAAGAAATCCATAATGGCTAATCTGAATACTAAAAGGGCAACCTGAAACTGTGCACAAACTACAGAACTATAGCTCTTATAAGCCATGCCAGCAAAATACTTTTACAAATCATAATGAAAAGGATGCAACAAAAGCTAGAAACAGAAATAAATGAAGTACAGGCGGGTTTTCGACCAGGTAGAGGCACTAGAGATCATATATTCAACATGAGGATCATCATAGAAAAGTGTAGAGAATTCAACGTTGACCTACATACTTGTTTCATTGATTACACCAAAGCTTTCGATTGTGTACAACATCAGCAGTTATGGGCTATTATGAAAAATATGGGATTTCCAAACCACCTTATACAAACTCATCGCACTGCTGTACCAAGAACAACAGGCAGCCGTAAGAATAGAGGGGGGAAACATCAGAATGGTTTGAAGTACAGAAAGGAGTAAGACAAGGCTGTACCCTTTCCCCTTACCTGTTTAACATTTATGCCGAGAATATCATGAGAAACGTAAGAGATGACCAAGAACACACAGAGTTTGACTCATTTTAACATCGGCGGGTACCAGATCCCGGAAATCAGATATGCTGACGACACAGTCCTCCTATCGACCAACCCAAAAGGACTTGAACAATTACTTCTGTCCACCAAAAAAACACAGCGAGGCCCAGAATCTATACCTAAACACCAAGAAGACCAAAGTATTGACAACAGACAAAGTAAAGACCAAACCAGAAATTGAAATTGATAACGAAGAACTGGAAAGTGTCAATGAATTCGAATACTTAGGATCAATCATTAACAGCTCTGGCGACTGTGCAGTAGAAATTAAAAGAAGACTTGCAATTGCTTCACATAAGCTAATACAGATGAAAAACCTATGGCAAGGCACAAGCAAAGAAACAAAGTTACAACTGATCAGAGCATGTATATTCCCAGTAGCAACATACGGCTGCGAGACTTGGACACTCAATAAAACAGTTGCAAAAAAGATTACATCATTCGAAATGAAATGCTACAGAAGGATGTTGAGAATACCCTGGACAGAAAAAAAGACCAACAGAGAAGTACTGCACTCACTAAACGTACAGGAACATTGGCTCCTAAATACCATCGCAATAAGGAAGCTGAAATTTTTCGGTCATATAAAAAGACATAATAGTCTGGAAAAAACAGTGATGGAAGGCATGGTCCCTGGAAAAAGGGGAAGGGGTCGACCTAGACGACGGTGGACCCAGGACATCACAGAGAGTCTGAACTTGTCTTTGGCTGATGCAGGTCGACTTGCCCAGAATCGTGATGCGTTCAGAGCAGCTGTAATGGAGACAACGTTCTGGAAAGAATACGTCACATGATGATGATATTCTGACCACTAATACGCGCAGGGGTCGTACTGCCCAGAAGACATAACAAATCGAGGTAAACTCAGAGCAACCTTCTGTATTTGCGCTCTTATCCGGCGCGGCGAATTATAGCAGGCGTGCCTTGTATATGGGGACCCCAAGATGCAGCAATAGTGAATGCATTCAGCGACCCATAGCTTGACTGCTTGCATCAGGATCAGCGAACCAGAGCTGATCAGGACCGTACTCCACCTCCACGTGGTGGTCCTGGAAACAGTCTGCAGCAGTGAAGTCTGGCTGAGCGAGTACGGATCGAAATGGGAAGGCAAACCCGGTCCCAAAAAAATGTCGTGCAGAAGTCGGATGTGTCGACCGAAAGGTGCAGATATCACAGCTTAGGCGTAAACAGACACAACGCAACCACCGTCCTTTTCAGGGCGAACGAGGCAGAAGAAGGAAGAAGAAGATATGGTACTCGATGCGTAATCCGGTTGGGTCTGGTTTTAGACCTGGTATTGTGACTGAGAACTCCGTTTAAGCACACAGTAAGATACTTTCAATTAGGTTGGCGATGCTATGCTGGATTACACTATGCTCTGACTTTTAATAAATAGGCGAGCAGGAAACGATAATAATAATAGCCCCTTCAGTCATAACTGACTATGGGAAAATTGCTTGGTGCAAAATTTTCTGTCCACAGTTCGGGTTTGACTCTAATCCCCATGCACCCAAAGGGGAAAGCAGACAGTGGCGGGACAACACCTTATTGACTGGGGGCTGCCCAGCTTGAAGCGGGCGGTAGCTGTCCAGTGAGATCCTAGAACCTCTCCCACTGTCGGAAGTAGCCCCTGGCGCCATGCCCTACGCCAATTCGGCAAAATGCTTATAACCGGTAACTGCTACTTCCCGTGTTTTGCCGACACCTATAGGGTGAAGCTGGAGTGTCCTCTCTAGGGCGCGAGCTTGGGCACAGTTATATGGAGATCAAGCTGTTGCCCATGCAGCATGTTCCCCCTCTCCACACAGCCGGTAGATCCAAAGGAACGGCAGTAGCCGATACAGTTTGGTACCAGCCATGTCGCAGGAGTTGCCAGAATAATGTCGAATCGACATTAGACTGCCTTAGGGACTCCGACTCCAGATTTATCCTCAGGGTTTACTCCCGAAGCCAATTCCATAAATGGATATTCCCGCAAGGCAGCGGTGGTTTGAATTCAGAGTTCCTTCTCTTAGATAAGCTACCAACCAAGGATCCCGAGCCCTATCTGCAGGAAACCACTACTGCACAATACGTGACGTCAGGCTGCGGTCGCTAGTTCTACACTGCGATGAAATCTATATTCAAGTAGTTTTCCACCCTGTGACGAATTGATTGGAAATGTCTGCCCCTTTAATCTGAGTGGGCGGTCTGTTTTCTTTCTATTCCTTGTCCACGCCCTCTCTTCTGTCATTTTTGACCTAACAGCTCTAATTCTGTCGTTAGCCGTGTCAATCTTGAGAGAGCCAAGCTAAGTCACCCCCTACACGTTTAACTAGCGGCAAATTGTGCCTAAGTCTTTTATGTAGCGATTCTTGGGGGAAGCGGCTAGTTTCAGTCTCTTTGAGTTACAGCGTCCTCGTCAGCACGGGGAATGTCCTTGTATTTTATTTTTGCCGTCGCCGTCTTTGGTCACGAACGAAGGATGCTGGTGAAACGGCGAAAGCGTGCTAACGTTACGCCTATTTCCTCGTCTCGCGAGACGGCCGAAGGCTCTCTTCGGTGGTCTTACGTCTGCTATTCTGTTTCATCTCGAGCGGACTGAGGAACGCTGGCCGAACACTTGGCGATTTTTCTGGATATTTAAGACCAGAACCATTAGCCTCAGGAGGAATCTTTGCTGCCTTGCACCCTGTTATACAGTTGATAGCTTATAAACAAGTGAAGTGCGGAAATTTTTTCCTTGCTCGGTAAGCACAACATCTTTTTTTTACGTTTATTTATTGGGGTTCTATCTTAAATGTGTATAGAGTCGTGAGCCCGAGTTACTTTATTTCCTTTTAATATACATAGTTCTTAAAGTAAAGAAATATTTGTGTGACCGGGTAACTCTGATTTTATCAAGCACGATACTAATGTTAACTCCGCTAAGAGTTATGGCCAAGATTTTATTTTATCAGACAAAAGAGAGAGTCATATGTATATCATTTTTATCACTTTGTTTTTTTTTCCATTTGAATATGTGTAATTAATTCTGTAAAGAGTTTTTGCTATTCGTTTGCTACTAGTGAGTTATCAGCGCGAGTTAATTCTATAACGCTATTCATGTTTTGAATGGCTAGACTGGACATGCTTAAAGTATGAGTCATAGCGTGTGTGTGTGTGAAAAAGCGAGGTCAGTAGACTCGTGCGCGGAGACCGCACGGCAGTTAACGCATGGCTTGGGTTACCTGTGTTATGGGATTATGCATTAGTCAGTACCGCAAAAAAAAAAAACGGCGGTGCGGTGTGATTTTGTAGTGAATGAGAGAAGGGTGGTGGGGGGTGATCTAGTGGAAGAATGTAATTTGTTGGTAAACATTGGAGAAGGATAGACAGTCGTTTGATGATAATTTGATTGTTTGTATTTTTGTGCAGAGAGTGGTCATACGACTGTAATTTTGTGCTCTGTACCACCATTGTGAGCACCTCGCATTGGCAAAATATCTACTGCTTACACGTATCGCCACATATTGGTTTATATACATCGTCTGTGCAACCGGGTAGTTGCCTTTGCCCTCAAACTTCGGGCAATATCATCAGACCCATTGAGGTCGCGTCACCCCGGAGTACATACACACAGCCTGTAGCAGGATATAAACCTCCAGCTAGACAATCCGCCACCTTTGTCATCAAGACGTGTCGGCATCACTGTCAAACCTATTGACAGCCAGTAAACCTGGAGTAGATTGTAGTATTTGGCCGATTCTCTCCACCTCGCCAGTAATCATCACCTGCCTGAAGTTCAAGTCATCGTTATTCAACACATAGAGGTGCATCCCCTGGGAGCCCGCACATATAGTCGTTTTCACCAGCAGTGATCACTACTGCTCGGAATCGGATTTAGCATAGGGTGCAATCGCATTAGTGTCTCCTTCACCCGCGTCCTGGAAAGTGGGTGTGCGCTTCGATTTATTTAACAGCTGTTCCACGGGGAGCTTATCTCCACCTCACTTGGATTCACCACTAGGAGGAACAGTACTGTGTTAGTTTTTCCAGCTTGGATTACCTTACAAACCCGGATTTATACCTACAGGACAGGCCGTTTCTCTTAACGAATCTGGGGGCCTAACCACTGATAGTTAACAATCTTAGTGTGAGAAAGTGTACGAGTGTTGGTAGTCTGGAGTGAGACGTGCGCTGGTGTGATTAGTGAAGCAGTGTTGTTATTTCTATGTTGTGATACGCTAGCCTTCAGACATCGTGAAGGCAGTAATAATTATTCTTTGGTTCATGTTGTTTTATTTTCATTAATAAATATATATATATTACCTGTGGTCAGGATCTCTTCTCTTCTAACTGTCACTTGATGTTGTGCTGTATGTCCTTACTGCCTAGATTATTCTAATTTGGCTCAGACAGGACGGGTGAGAGATTGTCCAATATAAAACATAGTAGCGATATGGTGGAGAAGTAACCTCACTAATCTCCAGAAGTCATATCTCTCCTCATAATTTCATTAGTGACTCTATTTTCACATTACACTTGCATACTCTGTCTAAACTCAGACATTCTCAATCTTCCATATGCTCGCGACACACCCGTTTAACGGGGTTATGCGAAGTGGGTATAGTTGCCAGGCAATGTGACACTCCTCTTGCTGAAAACGTTAGACAGGCGGGAGAATGTGTTCGCTCCTTCAGCTTGTGTTTGTAGTCAGCTGTTTTAGCAGTGGGGGTACCTGGAACTAAGACCAAATAATCACCCGTTACCTCAAGCAAAATAAAATTGTAATTTAATGTTATCAATCAATCAATACCCTTTAGCTCCCCGAGGAGCATAGGCCTTCAACAAACACATGCCAAGTCTTACTGTTCCGCACCATCCGCTCAAGCTCTTTCCATGTCTTCCTCATCATCTCCACCCCGTATGCAGCTCTCTTCTCCATGTGTCTCTCGGTTCACCTCCGCCTCTCCTCCCACGCGGACTCCAGAACAAGGACTGCCCTGCAACGCTATCAACAGGTCCCCCCAACGCGTGTCCTATCTATCGCCAGCGTCCTCCTCTCAGCTCTCGTTCCACCGGCACTTGTCTGGCCCCCGTTACCAATTCCACATCTGCGACCCCGTCACACCACCTCAGTACCTCTATTCCACGCAAGCACCCGTCCACAAAAGTCCTAGCCGCCGTCCCTGCCGCTCTCAATTTAATGTTATAGTTAAGTTTTATTATTGCTAGGCAAGTCTCTGTACTGTCTCTTTCCACATGAGTTATCCTCCTGTTAATTCCACAATATCACGTCTCAACATGCATTCCGCATAGGCTAATATATTTTGTACTTACATGTACATCTGAGCATTTGCTCTGACAGAAAAAAATCGACTCAATGTCCTCTTCCAACTCAACATATGGGTTGTCCAACCATGTAGTCCCCGGTGATATTTAGTTTACATCATTACGTGAATTTACAGAAAAAAATTAAGCACTAGATACATTTCACAATTAAACTGTATGCACCCTGTGGGGTCATACACAAAAGGGAAAAGTAATAACCTCCCAAAATGGAATACAAACAAGTGCAATGTTTATGCTATTATGATACATTGTGACTTTACATGGTATAGGATTCATTTGCTGGCCAGCGGTTAACTATCCAGGCTGCCTTGTAAGTTAGATCTAAACTACACAATAGCCCTTCCATGGTTCTACACACTGCCATGACAAGTTGCTCCCAAAAAATAAATGAGTACCTCCCACAATTCAGTCGTTCTAACGAACACAGTCACTAGTCAGATTTATATGAATAATTTACACAACTGTAGTTCCCCAAAAGTAATGTCAGCTTAAGTTTACCATTTAACCCAATGTAAACACTAACACAACTATGAGGCTCTAAACAGATTAAGCATCTGTTTGCTTAGGTTGTTGACTGCGCCACATTAGCACTGAATAAATTACTGAGGAGTTGTCACAGATAAAAAACCCGCAAGTCACTGGTATCAGTTATATGTGCACTAATAGCTAAGCATATATGATATGACAACTGTCAACTCACCCCGAGATACCAATATTATTAGCGACATGGTCGAATCTTATGCTCACAATTGCCTGTGTCTCATTCGGATTCACATCGGGTCCAGTTTTGCTTACGAGTGTAAAGACAGTTAAAATCTATCAGGCTACATAGTCCAGAAAGAGACGCTGACCTAGCCATATGCGTTCGCGTGCTTTGCGCAGATGTTCGGGTTGCTCCGCTTTCTAGCGTAACCACAAGTTACATAAACATTAGTCTAGTATCTACACCAGAGACACCAAAATCCCCTGTAATTCCTAACGTTTCACAGCTTTCACAGGGTTGACTCTCTGCGCCACTCAATTACAAGAGACCCTATTAAGGCTGCCGCCCGTGCATCGGCTAGAGTGGTCAAAACACTATTATGTGTGAGGACCTTCCCCGGGGCTGGCGTCCTACAAACATGCACGCAGGTGTGTCTTATGCAATGTTATCGTATGCTGGCTAGCACTGGCTAATGAGGACCGAGCAATGAAATTATAATGAGGGCCAGAAATAAAATCAAAAGCCAGACATGCCTTGGGGTGGGGGGATCTGAGCGGAAAAAAAATTAATAAGACTACGGCTACGACAGAAGAATTTAAAAAAACAAAAGTTCCTGTAGCCGGTGAGAATAGAAAAATTGAAAGAGTAAGGCCATGAGAGTGGCTGGGACGGATTAGAAAATTCAAATTTACTGTCAGTTCGCGACAGTTACATAGCTGGCACTTTGGAGAGTGCTGTGGTTGGATTCTGTTCAAGTGACTGTTGAGTGATATATGTTGTGTTTTGAGCCGATAAATGGTGCTCTGATCTCTCCTTGTAAGATGGCTAATGTTGTCATTAGGATCAGGACTGGCCATATGTCTGTAAACCTCTCTCCCAGTGTTTCCCATGGCCTATCTGTTCATCCAAGTTTCTTTGTTTGTATGAGTGATTTGGCTGTTTGGAGAGTTGTTGCTGTGAGTGGTTGATACAGGAAAGTGACATCACATCTGTCAAATCATTGTAAATATGCCAAATCAAAACAACCAATTTTGCTGGTATGTTAAAAAAAAACATAACCAAACAAAAACGAGACAAAACAAAACAATATTCAGGGAAATGAGTATAAAAGTGGCGTTTCCAGTTAGATATTTCATTGACTTTAACTTGCCAAAAGTCATATTAAAAAACAAAATAAAATTTTGCCTCGTTTTGGCGAGGCACGTCCCGTTCAACCCAGTCGGTTGTATTAGGGCGCATGTTCAAATATAAAAGCCCTTTAGATCTGATAACTTACTTCAATAAGTCATATGTATTGTAAGAATATCACCAGACCTTCGCCTTCCCAGTTACTATATATTAACTTTTGTTCTTGTTAAATACTGTTTGACTATATTATGCAGTTCCCTGGGCCTGTCTATTCTTAACACCTCTTCTATATTTATAAGTAAATTTGAAGCCTGCAAATTGGGATTCTCATTTGTTCATATATCTCTTAAATTTTAACAAGAAATGTTCTATATTACTGTCTTGAAGACATCCTGCACAGCAAGGTTCTTCTATTCTGAAATAGCCTTTTCCCAGCAGTAGATTGACACATCATGTGTTTAGCAAGCTAAAGTTATAATGGACCAGGCAGTGCACACGCGATATTCATAACAACCGTTCAACACCTCTGCAGGAACGTCAGACATTGTGAAGTGAGAGTTTCCGGATAATATTATAAGAGGACTTGATGTCTATGGTAGCTAACATTGCGAAGGCACGTACCACACAGAGCTGAGGACAAAATAAATGACACGTGAAATTCTTCACACGATCAGACGTATTATTTATTTGCTCTCGTCAGGTAGTGCGGCAAGAGCTTGTCTAAACTATACAACTACGCGTTGCGAGGTCAACAGTTATCGGATTCTTTCTCCTGCGACGAATCCCAAGGCGATGGCCCGGTTGCGCAAAACAATGCGCAGTAGGCTTTGACTGTATGCAAATGTTGTGTTGTGATCGCCATCTTGAAGTCTTATCATTGACGGACTATCGAGCAAAATCGGACTATTTTTGTGCCATCGGCGGCACTGCTACCTAAAATTGATGACCCTTGGGCCTTAAGATGGCCACAACAGACAGTAAGATGTCTACGACAGAAAGGATCATCAAAAGTAAGTTTTGATTACTCTTCATACATGAAGCCCTCTCACTACCGCCATATTTAGATAAGGATATGTCGACAACAATTATCATATGTTGCATGGCCAGAAAGCGTAGAAAACCAGCATTTCTGGCATGTGCATAATTCGGACAGCTGACTTGTACAGTGCATAGTTAAGCTGGCAGTTCAGTACTTCATCTCTCGGTCTTAAGTCCGTGTAATAGAGAGTGCAGCGCTGTTTTGAATAGGTCGGAAGTTCCCGTTTCCACAGTATCCGCATAGCATAGCCTACCGTGAATAACTATTGATAGCGGCATTGTCGCGTTTGTCGTATCGGCCACGAAATATCATGTAGAAAGATAAGTGAATGTGACCAACGTACCGATTGCTGTACAATGGAAGCTGAAGTCGCTTAGCGAGTGGGTGAAATGGTGTGAAAACAACTCACAAAAGGCCTAGGCCTAAACATAATGCAGAAAACAGGAAGACTGCTACCACTTTAATAACTTGATAAGGCATCGCTGCAGAATAAATGTGGATTTTCTTTAATGACATTGACAGTACTAAATGTACCGATGAATGTCTCATATACGAAGATACTGTCTTTAAGCACTGCTGAATGTCTTTAGTTTTGGGGGATATATATAGGCCCTATATATATTTGTATATATATATATATATATATATATATATATATATATATATATATATATATATGGCTATGTATATATATATGCTTAGGATATATATATATATATATATATATATATATATATATATAGAGAGAGAGAGAGAGAGAGAGAGAGAGAGAGAGAGGCCTATATCACTCAATACACTTTATCTCTCCAAGGAACATATGCATTCAACAAACACAGCATGTCCTCCTGTCACATGCCATCCTCCTGTCACATGCCATCAGCTCAAGTTCTTTCCACGTCTTCATAATTTTCTTCATAATTGCTGTCTATTAGATCCAGATATGCGATGACCCTCCCTACATGAGAATGTAGCTGACATCAAAGGAGCAAGAATCAAGAGGGGGATGTCATGGATGGCACAGGCAGAGGCTACAATTGGTCAGGTGACAGGGTTGACAATGTATCCAAAGGGGAAGAGTGGAGTAAGTCAGGGGAGAACTGGATAAACTACCAGCAGGTCATCATTAGCCTTGGCAGAGAGTGCAGATCTTGGGGCAGTGGAAAAGCAGAGCTGGAGATTAATCAGCTGATAAGTGATCATGCTGGGGATGATGACGCCATTGTGTACACTGATGGGTCTGTAGTGCATGGTGAGAAATCAGGATGTGGCTTCTCTGCGAGAATAAAGGGCAGGGTCGTCGCTGAACAGAGTGGAGCCTACATGACAACAACCTCCAGCATGAGAATGGAGGTAGGGGCAGTTACTGCAGCACTGAGGTGGCTGTCTGAAACTCCATCAACCAGGGCAGTTATATTGTCAGACTCTCAAGCCATGCTTCGGAAAGTTCAGAACGGATGGCTGCGGCAGGAATGGAAAAAGTCAATAGAATCCTCAAGTCTTGAAGAAGAACTGGTGTGGATCTACTTTCCTTGTCATGCAAGGGTACGTGGCAATGAGAGAGCTGACAGACTGGCCTTGAGAGCACCCATAGTGGGGACACTGGACATGGATAAGAAAGAGGTACTTCTTTTTTTTCTTTGATCCTTAGCCGCCAACTGTCAAAGCAGTCAGTGGCCATTACGCCTGGTGGCATCTTGTAGGGCAACAACAAATTGATTCCACTTTGCTCGGTCGGCGGCCATCCTTCGTACAGTGCCCCAACTCTGGTTCATTCTTTGCATCTCAGCTTCCACAGTCCTCCGCCAAGTTGTTTTTGGTCGGCCTCTCTTTCGTTTTCCTTCAGGGGTCCATAGCATAGCTGTTCTTGTGATGGCATTGGGGTCTCTTCTGAGGACATGGCCAACCCAGTTCCAGCGTCTGCCAGATATGATGGTGTGCATGTCCTCTTGCTTGCTCCGAGTAAGCAGATCTTGGTTGGTGATGATATTCGGCCAAAAGATTCGGAGAATTTTTCTTAGGCATGTTGTGTGAAAAGAGGACAATTTTGACATTTCCTTCTCTGTAACTCTCCAGCTCTCTGCGCCATAGAGAAGCACAGAAAGCACACAGCTCTGATATAATCCTAATTTTGTGCTTGTGCTGTACTGAGAGGACTTCCAGATGTTGTTTAGACTAAAAAAGGCTGTTCTTGCTTTGTTCATTCTGTTGTTGATGTCTTTGCTTGCTCCGCCGTCTGGTGTTACTATGCATCCTAGGTATGTGAAGGCATCTGTCTGTTCCAGTTGCTGATTCCTTACTGATGTGGGCTCAGGGTTGCTCACATTGAGCGTCATGACCTCTGTCTTCTTTAGGTTGATGTTCAAGCCCACCTGCTGGCTATACTTATTAAGTCTATCCGTTTTTTCCTGGATGTGTTGATGTGAATGTGCTAGCAGTGCAATGTCATCTGCATATTCCAGATCTTCCAATGTAGAAAATGTAGTCCATCTTATTCCTCTTGGATTGCCCTCTGTTGTCTGGCGCATCACCCAGTCTATGACTGTTAAAAATAGAGTGGTTGATAAGGGGCATCCCTGTCGTACTCCTGTCTTCACTTCAAAGGTTAGGTTGCTCTGCCCAATGCTGCACGTAAAGTTGGCATAAAGGCTTTTTATGATTGACACTATGCAGCTTGGAATTCCATAAGCCCTCAGTATTTTCCATAAACTGTCCCTATGTATACTGTCAAAAGCCTTTTCAAAATCAACGAAATTAATGTACAACTGTCTTTGCCATTCTGAGCACTGCTCTATAATGTTCCTGAGGGTAAATATATGATCTACACATCTTCTGTTCTTTCTAAATCCTGCTTGTTCTTTCCTCAGTTTGTGGTCTACTGCTTTTGAGATTCTCTGTATAATTATCCTGCCTAGTATTTTGCTGGGAACTGAGAGAAGAGTTATTCCTCTCCAATTATTGCAGTCTGCAAGATCTCCCTTCTTGGGCAATTTGACAATTATTCCTTTTCTCCACTCTGTTGGTGTTGTCCCTGTTTTCCAGACTTGTGCAAATAGTGGTTCTAATAGTTCTGCTGCTAGCTCTGGGTCTGTCTTAAATAGCTCTGCATTTAAGTTATCATGACCAGGAGCTTTTCCATTCTTTAACCCTTTGATTGCTGTGATGATTTCTTCTTTTTGTGGGATGTCTGTATTAACATCTAGATCATTTTCAGCCTCAGGAACATTCAATTATGTCTCTGGTGGTTCCTTATTCAGAGTTTCTCTGAAATGCTCTGCCCATCTTGTTTCCTGTCCCTCTACTGTTGTGATGAGATTTCCTTGCTTATCTCTTACTAATGTAATGTTGTTTGCACCTCGTTTTCCACTGATGATTTTAGTTATTTTGTATACTGTGCTTTGTTCATTTCTCAGTGCTGCCTCTTCTGCCTGTCTTGCAAGGTCATCCAGAAATGTCCTTTTGTTAGCACGGGTTTGACGTTTAACTTCCTTGTCCAGCTGACTGTACTGTTCACTATATATTGCCTTTAATCTGGGAGACTTAGCTTCTGTTTTCTTTCTTTTCATTTCCTTTCTCTTCGCTATGGTGTTTAGCGTATCTGGTGTTATCCAGTCTTGGCTCTTTCTTTCCTGGAATCCCAAGCATGACTTGCTGCTTTCCTTGTATATTGTTGAGATGATGTTGAATCTCTGGTCAGCATCATCGGTCTCTGTTCTTTCCTGGCTTTTGATAATCTCATATCTTCTCTTTACGTCGACCACGAAAGCTTTTCTGGTGAGGGGATCCTTCAGTTTCGTGATGTTGTATCTTTTCTGTTTGACTGCAACTGGTCCAGCAGCTCTGAGTTTCACTTTCAGTCTTGCTACTACTAGGTGATGATCACTTCCCACATCTGCGCCTCTTCTTACTTTCACGTCTTGTAGTGCATATCTCCATCTGCCATTGATCATTATGTGATCTATCTGGTTTCTGTCTCGTCCATTTGGTGATTCCCATGTTAACTTGTGCACTTCCTTGTGTGGAAAAAGTGTTCCTCCAATGACCAGGTTGTTAATACTGCAGAAGCTTATTAATTTGTCCCCATTCTCATTTGCTGTTCCACTGCCGCATTTCCCCATTACTCTTTCATTATAATTATTGTGTGCTCCCACTTTCGCATTTAGGTCTCCCATTACTATAATGAGATCGTACCTGGGTGTAGTTTCCATTTCTTTTTGTACCTGTTGATAGAACTCGTCCTTGATCTCTTCATCGCTGTCGTTTGTTGGTGCATAGCATTGTATAATTGTGGTGTTGGTGAACCTCCCTCTTAGTCTTGCTCTTATCAGTCTGTTGTTGATGGGTTTCCATTCCAGTAAAGACCTTTCCATTCCTTTCTTCAGGATAATGGCTACACCTTCGTTGTGCTGACCATCCTCTCTGCCAGAATAAAGTACTGTTTCCCCTGTAGCTGTTTTTATTCTCCCCCTACCTGTCCATCTGCTCTCGCTTATTCCCAGGATATGTATCTTGTAGTTCCTCATCTCTGCTGTGATTTGTCTCAGTGTTCCTGCCTCATTCATAGTTCTGACGTTCCAAAAACCAATTCTGGTTTCGTGTTTTGCGGTCGGGGCATCCGTTTTCATGTCAGTGGCTTCCTTTCGGCTTTCACCACTGTCAGTCATACGAGCTTGAGACTCTGGATGTCCGTCCCGCAGCAAAGTTTTTCCATTTATTGTTGTTTCCGTAACGTGCAATTTTTTTTTAAACATAGATAGGGGTGTCGGCCCTGTGCTAAAACCCCCAACCTGGAGGACCAGAGTACCAGCTTTTGTCTGACCCCTACCCATGCAGACCAGTCCAGCTTGGTTGAACCTACCAGGAGTAAATCTCTCACTGGCATAGCTCTCGGGATTGTCAGGGTACACAAGCTGCCATACTGCTACAAGGTATAGGTACCATTGATGGCAGGGAGAGGTACTAAGGGCTATTAATGATCGCCTGCTGGATAATGACACTGCAGTGGATGAATCAACAAGGCTGATGCTGTTGGAGTTTGGCATCATACGCGAGACTAGCAGAAATGGACTTGAGAGGATGCATCCTTCGTATGTACGACCAGTGTGCTGCAGGTACAATTAGCATTCATACTCTTCGGCATTTGCTGAGGGAGACTGAGCACTTATGGGTTTGCCCGGAGTGCAGTGAGGTTGATTCTGAATAACAATAATAACATAATTTTCACGTCTCCATGTGTTTTTGGTCTACCTCTGCTTCTTACCCTGGTGATTCCAGAACAAGGACTGCCTTGTAATGCTACCATGTTTTCTCAGTGTGTGCCATTTCCCCAGGGTACGTGAGGTGACAGCAGAGCGAGAACACACAGAGAAGAGAACTGGAGACAGACTTGTCTTGAAGACAAAAATTATGAGAACCTGTCAAATGCCTTTTCATAGTCCACAAATCCAATGTAGAGAGATGAATTCCATTCCAGACTTTGTTAAGCTATTATTCTTAATATTTAGTGTTTTTTTTTTAAAGTGGCTCTTCTTCTCCCTTCTTTCCCCCCCCCCCCCCAAAAAAAAAAAAAAAAAAAAAGCTAAAATTGCTTGTGTGTGTTCACATTGATGACTTTAAGTTCAAGAAATATGCCATCATTGTTTATCCTAGTCAATTTGGTGTTTTTTTTAAAAAGTGTTAGGCCAAATGAAATTTCAAGTGGATGTCTTAAATTCAGTTCCAGTGTGAGAGGATAAATGATGAAAAATATTTAATTTGATTGAGGAGGAAATAGCAAGGTGCGGACAGACTTGTTAGCTGCATTGCTGACTGATGCATCAGCCATGGTTGATTGTAACAAATCCATGTGTGTACGGTTCATATCTATCAACCATTCACTGCATTGCGCATTCAACATGCAATATCCACACTACCCTGAAATACTGGATTATGATTGTCAGAATAAACTTCCCTAGTGTCACCATAGGGAGGAAAGAATCCAACGAAGAATTGTTTAGAGTGAAGAACACAGCTGCAGAATCTGAGCCTGCTTGAATTGCACCTCTCCCTTTAGAAAAACCTTCATCTACCCGGTGACTTGTGCAAGGAAAGGCTGTGTTTAATATTTTAATGAACTGGTAAGGAGCTAAAGATTTATTTTACTTCTGAGCTGTCTCAAGCGAAGTTGGATTTTAAAAAATCAAACTTCGACTGTAAAGGAATTGTCGGACTACAAAAACTACTTGTTCTTTGTGTTTGTGATGACTTAGACAAAAATTTGAAAGACATAACAGCAAAACAAAGCTGATCCTCACAGTTTGTACCAAGAGCTATTCTTGCACTCTCATTGTTTTCAAAACAGTCGGTGTGCAGGAGAAAATTATTCATTGATATTGGTGTCAGATTCTTAAAATAATGTGATAAGTTCCCACAGCTGAGCTGGAGTGTTGAGGCCCATCAAGAAAAAAAAAGAATGTCAAAGCAAGATGTTTGACTATGCTAAAGAATCTTACTCACTCGTTCCTCTTCTACCGTAAGGTATAGATGTTTGGAAGAGAGCACCATACTATCCGATCGGCTGTCTTCCTCCTGGCCTGGTTCCATTCTAGTCCTCGGTCCTTCAGAGATTGTTTAAGGTTGTCCTCCCAGCAGACTCTGGGTTGTCCTAGAGGTCTGGATCCCTGGCTTTCGGCCTCCCATACCTGCTATGGCAGCTGATATTCTCCCATTCTGCAGAAATCGGCCAAACCATGTTAGTTGGGACTGTTCTACATGGGTCTGCAGGGGGTTGGGTTCTTAGGCCTTGACATATCATCTGGTCGTGTCTCTTTTTATTTCAACCACCTTTCTCAGATACCTCATTTCTGAGGTTTGGATTTAACTTTAGTGGGTTGTAGTCATTGCCCATGACTCGCATCCATACGTCAAGACTGGGGCATAGGTGGAGTGGTATACAGCCATCTTCGTTTTCTTGTCAGCTTCTCTTTTGATGAGAAATCCTCGTATGGCCTGAAAATGTCTCCCAGCTGCTGCTCTTCAGGTAGCCAAATTGTCTTTGATGCTGTGGCGTGAGGTTTTTATTGTTCTAGGATCAGTATAGTACTGACAGTTACAGAAATAGAATTTCTGCAGAAAATGGTGAAGTCCCAGTGTCTGAGAGAACTACTGGTATCACAAATTAGTTACGGCTGTGAATGATCTGATCTCGAAAAAATTAGTAGAGAGGAGACAGTCATAAATTGCCACCCCCGCTGTGTAACTAACTGTGATATTAAAAAACAAGGAAACAAGATTTTACTTAACAATTATTTAAAAATTGACAAGTCGTTCAAATACAATTTCCTTATTATTTTTTTAGTATAAACACTATCTACTCTTGTGCTGAAGGGTGAATGTTGAAAAATGGAATGTAATGGATTTGTAAGTTTACAAATGATTTACAGATATATATATATACACTTGTATATTACAAGTCTTCCAATTATAGGAACAAAAAAATTATATTAGCTGTGCTGTTACTCAATTATAGTAAATGTATCAGCTGTGCTGTTAATTACGTATATATATATATATATATATGGGCTGATCACCCGTTTGCCAGTCACTTCGATTACGGAAACAACAGCAGATGGATTGATTTGCCGTTGCCCTAAAGACGCCAATAGGTGTGATGGGAAACAATGGCAAAGAAAACCTATCTACTGTTGCCCTAAGACGCCACTAGGCGTAATGGCCACTGACTGCTTTGACGGTCGGTGGCTAAGGACGGAAGAAGAAGAAGAAGAATATATATATATATATATATATAGATATATAATTTATCCGCTATGATCTTATTATTGTCTCTTGCTATGCTAACTCGCTTTCTCGTCACTGACAGTTACTTTGCTCACAATGCTGACAGAAATGGTACTAATGTGTACTCATCTCTTGAAATAGTTCGGTCCGTAATTTTCTTGCACACAACACCCGCTGATGATCATTTTGTTAGCCCACCCAAGACTGAGGGAGACTAAAGATGGAGCTTCTGTGCAATCACTGTGCTCCTGTGAAGTTCCAGGCAGCTGGATTGACTGGACATACGACCTCAGGTTTGATGACACGAATAAAACTGTAACAAGTAAAAATAGGGGCTAATTTCTGTCATCAAGCCCACCTATTTCTAGTATGAAATGACAACATGGCTCAGTATGAGTTAGCAATAGCGAGACAAGACAGGTGTCTACTTGCAAAACATTCTTTCTGATAAATGAATACATGGATACATCCAATAATATAAATTCAATACATGAATAAATCCAATAATATAAATTCAATACATGAATACATCCAATAATATAAATTCAATACATGAATACATCCAATAATATATACACCTAGGTGTGATACAACCATTTCCTTCCCCCTATAATATACCAGGCCCTCTCTGACAAGTGCTATTCTGGCTGGCAACATATATCCTAACAATATTGTTATGTTCTTATGATAGGAGTATATGAGACGAGGACTGTTTGGTTATATTTCAGGTTGGAGTTATCTGAGATAATAGACTCAAGTTATGTGAGACAATAGATTGAGTCCTAACAAGGACTGTTTTGGTTATATTTCAATTTGGAGTTATCTGAGACAATAGATTGAAGTTATAGGAGACAATAGATTGAGTCCTAACAAGGACTGTTTTGATTATATTTCAGTTTGGAGTTATCTGAGACAATAGATTGAAGTTATAGGAGACTCAGACAATAGATTGAGTCCTAACAAGGACTGTTTTGGTTATATTTCAGTTTGGAGTTATCTGAAACAATAGATTGAAGTTATAGGAGACAATAGATTGAAGCATGAGTCCTATTAGTCTTCGTCTTCATCAATCATATCAGGAAATACAATCATTATACCTAATTCCCCAAGATACAATCAGTAACCTGATATGTTCATATTGAAACAATTTATATTAAATATATACAGGTGTATCTGCTGTAGGCCTTTTTTCCTACACGTTTATAGTAAAATATATTTACCCTCCAAGATTTAAACAGGCCAGGTTTTGACTCGACTAGCGAAGCAGGCTGCCAGGTCAGTGCACTCAGGTAAGCAATAAATCATGGTTGACAGCTTCTCTTCTTCAGTCGGTCTATCTGGCTTCGTGTTGGTATGCATGTTTTTGCATAAAATCTCGCCCGAATATATAGGGAGATGAGGTAACTTCTACTGCTTAAGGAAAGCTTTTGGTTGGTTCCTGGCTTGGCAAGCTGATTGGTTGTCTGCAGTTTGGTACCATGCCTCGTACCGTCCTTGACCTAGACGAGTCCCGAAAAAACAGGGCTTATGCCTAATTTTATTCTGTTTTTTCCCCATATTGCGTGACAAAATGGCCCTAACCGAGTTCAGAAAAACAGGGCTTATGGCTAATTTTATTCTGTCTCAGAGACTGGTGAACGTTGCTCGTTGATTGGTTGGGCGATATTGTATCTCGACATAGGGATTTAACTAAGAAGTGGGTTTACACACACTCGTTTCATGACATAGCCCCATCCTTTCAAGCTGTGACCTGTCATAGCTGACGTGTAAACCCCTTCTGTAGTTAATCCTTTTGCATCTGTCCTTCCAGAGTAATAGAGTGTCGACTTAAAAAATCAGCTCCTACATTGTCTCTTCTCGGAATGTAATTCACGGTAAAGGAATAAGGCGCCAGAAGCAGACTCCACCTTAGCAATCTCAAATTTAACTTTTTAGATGCAGCCAAGAATGTTAAAGGCTGGTGATCGCTTTGGACAATGAAGTGTGTCCCATGGTGAAAATTTGTCGATGGACCAAATTAGAGCCGAACATTCTTTCTCTATGGTCGAGTAATTCAACTCAGCTGCATTCAGCTTCCTACTGGCGTAGGCGACTGGTAAAAGTTCCTCTTGCTGGGCTTTTGATTGCTGCAAGAGAGTTGCACCAATACCTATACTGCTAGCGTCCGTCCTTAATACAAATTCCTGTGTGATATCGGGTAGCGTAAGGATTGGTTTGCTGGTGTGTTTTGCTTTTAGCTCTGTGTAAGCTTTTTCACAATCAGCATTCCATTGGATTTTGTTCGGCTGTCCTTTCTTAGTTAAGTTAGTTAATGGTGCACACAGAGAGTTAAAGTGTGGTATGTACTTCTGATAGAACCCACATAATGACACTAATGATCTCACATCTTTCTTTGTTTGAGGTCTGGGTGCCTTCTTTAACTTCTCTATATTCTTTGGGTCAGGAGACATATGACCTGTAGAAATAGTGTGACCTAAGAATTCCAACTCCTTACAACCGATATAGCACTTGGTTGGACGTGCAGTCAATCCAGTGGCTCTCAGTCTGTCAAACAACATGGAGAGCGCTACTATATGCTCTTCAAATGTGTTTGTAGCAACAAGAATGTCATCCATAAAGTTAGTGATATGGGGATTTTGTAGAGGTTCCAACAATTTCCTCATCATTCTTGAAAAGATACTTGGAGCATATTTCAGCCCAAAGGGTAGTACATTAAACTCGTAGTGTCCGTCTGATGTACTAAATGCCAGCATTTTCCTAACTTCTGGTTTCACTGATATTTGGTAGTATCCCTTGCTTAGATCTACCTTCGATAAATACCTAGCCTTACTCAGTGTTGAGAATAGCTGGTTGGTGTCAGGTAATGGGTCCACCTGAGATTCTGTGATAGCATTAAGCTTCCAGTAGTCAATACATAACCTGTGTTCACCACTCGGTTTTCTTAATAGCACCACACTTGAGCTATAGGGAGAGTCTGACTTCGAGATAATTTTCTCCTTCAACAGATAATCAACTTCCTCCCTTAGTGCTTGGGCTTTCGCATACGGGTGTAGGGTCTGTAACCTTCATGGTGTAGTCTAACAGATTCGTACGACCTGGCTTATCTGTGAGCACATCAGCATGGGTTTCCAACACTTTCTGAACCATCTTCTTCTGCTCTGGAGTTAACTGATTCCGTACGCAAGATCTTTTAAAAGACGCAATGGCTGACCGCTGGGACCGCAAGATCTTTTAAAAGACGCTGATTTATTTCGTTGTTTCTTTCTATTCTGATATTTTATACTGCGTGGAATTTATCTCGAACGGAAGTAAACACAAAACTGGGCAAATTTCAACAAGCTTCAACGTATTTTATTTGCGTTTGAAGGGATTTTTTCACATTTATCTTCATCTTTAATCGTGTTTTGTCGTATCGCCATAATGGCCAAAAAACACACAGGATATGTTACTAATATGTGAACAGTGAACAAACTGTGTGATCAACCATAACTTTCTTACTTTTTCTGTGTTTCTAAATGGATTACCTGCACAAAGAGAGCAGTGAATCTGTATTGTGATAACAATTTATGTTACAAGCCTTACGTAAGTCGAAAATTTTTGTTCAAAATTTCAAGTTATCTTTTTTCCGTGTACATGTTATCTGTTGTAACATAAAATTAGCTAGAAAGGCATATGGATTTATATTGTTCATCCAATGTACTTTAATTTGATATATAATATGTTATACTTAACTCATGATTAGACACACAATGTCAGTAAACGTAAATTATGTGTGTGAAAAATTTTTGGGGCTTAAAAATAATTCCGTCCAGAGCTGAAAATAATTACCTTCGGAAAGAGTTAAATGTTCACTAATGTTTACTTGAACATAATCCTCTGTAGTTGTGAGTGGATATTCCATAGAGTGAAGTGGTTCACCGTGCATTTCTGTTGCTATGGCTAGGGTCATGATATGTGCAACTTCTGATGATTCCTTGTCATAGTATTTTTTAAGAAGATTGACATGATATACCTTCTCCTTTCCTTTCTTGTCAATCTTATAATTGGTCCTGGAAAGTTTTTCCAGTATGGAGCCAATCCAGTTGATTTGTGGGGTACTTCCCTATATGCAAATAGTGCAGCGGGTAAGTATGTATCCCAAGTATCAGGTTTTTTCACTTGCCAGCTTTCTAAGGATTGAAATTAGCGTACCATTGAACCGCTCTACTTGACCGTTCCCTTGGGCATGGTAGGGACTACAATGATAGTGCCTGGCTTGAAATATCCTGAATATTTCTTGTGTTAGCTTTCCCTTAAACTGAGAACCATTGTCAGTCAATATCTGATGTGGGAAACCTAATCGGGTGAATATTGTCAACAGGGCCTCTGCCACATGCTTTGAATCTATAGCTGACATGGCCACTGCTTCTCCCCACATAGAGCAAGTATCAACCAAGGTTAAAATGTAAGCATTTCTCTTCTTGGTCCTAGTGAGGGGTCCAACAATATCCACTGCAACACGTTCAAAAGGGGTTCCCATAATAGGCATTTCTCCCAGTGTTGCTGGTGCAGTCCTATGCTTAGGAGCTACTCTTTGGCATTCTGGACAGGATCTTACATATCTTTTTATGTCCTCTGTAATTCCTGGCCAAAAGTAGTGACAGGCTATCCTTTGTCCAGTGGCCCCTATTCCCATATGTCCACTGAAGGGTATGGCATGTCCTAGCGTCATAACCTTTTCCCTGTAAGATTTTGGCACTACTAGCTGTCCATGCCCTTTAGGTCCTGTTCCAGCTTTTCTGTAGAGTAGGCCATTCTTCATATAAAAGTCTCCTTTCTCTGGAGGGTTATGTGCTTTAGGCAATTTGCCAAAACAAGGCTTCAATGTGCTGTCTGCTGCTTGAGCCTTTTTCATCTCTTCTGGATGAGTATTGATAGGACTTTCCTCCATTTTCCTGGAGCTTTCCCTGGTCTGGACTGTTGCCATAACTACAGGTTTTATAGGTTCTCCAAGGAAAACATACCTACACCCCAGAATCAAAGGGTAAATAGGGTCGTCCATCACTGCTGCTTTGATTTCTCCTTCCACATAGAGAGATCTTATGTTGATTCGGGCTATGGGTAATGTCATGGTTCTTGCTCCCTTGATCGGTCCTCTGATTTCCACTGTTTCTGTGGTTATCTGGTCAGGACTCACTAGAGAAGAGCACACAACTGAATCAAAGTCCAATCCTGTGTCATAATAACACAGTACTTGAGTGCCATTCACGGTCACTTCCTCACAGACAGGGGGAAGATGGAAGTCCTTCTGACTTACTGCCATTTTCTTCCTTCCCTGCTTTCCTGTTGTAAGACATGCAGCATGATGAGGAGGATTCTTCCTTCTGCAGTCCGCAGTATTGTGGTCACTCATTAGACAAGTTTTACACCACTTTCCTTCCTTCCGGTAAGGTGTCTTATCCGATCTTAGAGGGTTTTTGTCCTTTTGCTCAAATCTTTGTTTATTTCTTGTGGTATGGTCCTTTTGTTCATATTTGGTATAGTTTTGTGATGATTTGAAGTTTTCACCCTGCTTTTTCTTATTTCCTAATAATTCTGCCTGAGCTGCTTGATATCTCTCAGCAACAGTTACAATATCTTCCAATCTCTCTGCTCCTTGTTCCATGATAAACTTCCTCATTTCTTGAGGCATGGACTCTTTCACTTGCTCCATCATTATCATTTCTTTCAGATCCTGACACTTTCCTAAACTACTCCATTTTTCCAAATAGGTTTCCAATCTAGCAGAGAATTGGTGATAGTTTTCTCCTGGAAGAAGTTTAGCTGTTCAGAATTTCTTTCTATATGATTCTGAGTTCTTTTCATATCTCACAAGCAGTGCCTGCTTCAGGATTTCATAATCTTCCTGGTCATCTCTTGAGAGCTTCAAATATACATCGTAGGCCACACCTCTTAATCCCTGAGATAGTTTAAGACTCCACTTTTCTTTCACTAAGCCATAGGTAGTGGCAAGTCTTTCGTATCTATCCAGGTACGACTCAATGGCGTCTTTCTCAACAAATGGGTCCAGATGAAAATTCATGGCCCCACTTGAGGTGCTCTGGCTGGAGCTACTCTCAGAGTGAGGTGAGCTACCACCATTATTGCCAGTAGTTGCCTGAATTTCGAGCTCTTTTAATCTCAGTTGATGGTCTCTCTGCTTGTAATTTCCTTTCCTCAGAGTCAATTTTCTTTGCCTCATTTTCAGCCTCCAATTTCTTGACTTCAGCTGCTAATTTCCTTTCTTCAATTTCTAATCTTTTGGCTTCTCTCTCAGCGTCCAGTCTTTTGTCTTCTCTCTCAGCTTCCAGTCTTTTGGCTTCTCTTTCAGCTTCCAGTCTTTTGTCTTCTCTCTCAGCTTCCAGTCTTTTGGCTTCTCTTTCAGCTTCTACTTGCAGTTTCCTTTCCTCTCTATCCATGTGTTTTGTCAACTTCTGTTGTGACATACTGAACAAGAGCATCACCTGTCGTAATTAATTCCTTAAACCGTTTCTGCATGACCGCAGTCCTGAACTTCACTAAATCAGCCATGGCGTTACTTAGAAAGGGTATGTAAATTTACTATATCCAAATATTTGTAATTAAATTTAATTAATTTAATGAACAAATAATTTCCGTGCAACTTTGTGAGCATCAACTATTTACTGAGTACTAAATGGTACTCCTCTTAAGAAACAATTTTCAACACACAAAATTTTTTCTATGTTATCTATGGGTGGCATAAGATGAGTTAGTAGACAGATGAATAGACTAAGTATGGCTCAAGGTATATAGAAATATCCCAGGAATGAGCCCCCAGTGTGGCGTGAGGTTTTTATTGTTCTAGGATCAGTATAGTACTGACAGTTACAGAAATAGAATTTCTGCAGAAAATGGTGAAGTCCCAGTGTCTGAGAGAACTACTGGTATCACAAATTAGTTACGGCTGTGAATGATCTGATATCGAAAAAATCAGTAGAGAGGAGACAGTCATAAATTGCCACCCCCACTGTGTAACTAACTGTGATATTAAAAAACAAGGAAACAAGATTTTACTTAACAATTATTGTTGCGATATGAATTTGGCAACAATGTAGTTGCACAGAAAAAATGGCACTAGTATTTGGGGAGATGATGATATTTTTTGAAGAGTGCACTGAGGTGCACATTTGTTGAACACGAATGGTAAAAAAGGAGAGGATTCAAGATGGATGCCTAAATCATAGGCTAACATTTGTGTTCTGAGTTCTGTTACTCAGAAAAGACATGGAATGATGTTGCCGTTGTGACTTATAATAGTCATGTAGGGAATCATATATTATATATTTGGTAAGGTATTAAGCTTCCGTGGCCTGGGAGGTTCATACACTGTTACATCAGAGTTAAATTACAACCTTACCAGCTACAGAAGGGTGCGAAGGGTTACTCACCTAATCTTCACACTCAGACAGCTGAGTGAAAAGGCCCTTGAGTACAAGAGTGAGATCCATCTTTGTTTCATAGATCTGGAAAAGGCGTTTGACAGGGTCCCTTGGAGCAAACTTTGGGACTGTTTGGCAAGGAAGAATATTCCAGCACCTCTGATTCATGCTATACAGAGCTTCTACAAGTCTTGCAGAAATTATGTGAGGACAGCAAACCATAAGTCAGAAGAGTTCAGGACCACCACTGGTGTAAGACAAGGTGATATCCTATCACCTTACCTCTTCATACTCCTTATGGACGATGTCATCAAGGCATGTAAGGAGAGAACAAGAAAGTATTCAGTGGGGTACTGGAAGATGAGACAGGTCTATATTTCAGAGCTGGCATTTGCTGATGATGTTGCCCTGATTGCTAAATCAGAGGCAAATCTCCAATCCAACCTGCAAGTCTGGAAGGAAGAGCTGGAGAAGAGAGGGATGGTCATAAGCAGCTCTAAAACAAAATCCATGGTGATATCACGAGAAGAAAAGAAAACATCAGATTAAGCTGGGAGAACAGGTCCTGGAGCAGGTCGACCACTTTAAATACCTCGGAGCTATTATAGACCGAAAGGGAGGCATCAAAGAAGAGTTGGCCACTCGAAAAGCAGCAGCTGGGAGACTTTTTCAGGCCATAAATCGAGGATTCCTCAGCAAGAGAGAGGTTGGTAAGAAAAACGAAGATGGCTGTATACCGCTCCACCTATGTCCCAGTCTTGACATATGGATGCGAGTCATGGGCAATGACTACAACCCATAAAAGCCAGATCCAAACCTCAGAAATGAGGTATCTGAGGAAGGTGGTTGAAGTAACAAGAAGAGACATGGTACGCAACCAGACGATACGTCAAGGCCTAAAATGCCACCCCCTACAGACCCAAGTAGAACAGTCCCAACTAAGATGGTTTGGCCATGTCTGCAGAATGGGAGAAGATCGGCTACCTCGACAAGCATGGGAAACAAAGAGCCAAGGATCCAGACCCCGAGGACGACCCAGAGTCCGCTGGGAGGACAACATTAGACAGTCTTTGAAGGACCGAGGACTAGAATGGAACCAGGCCAGGAGGAAGACAGCCGATAGAATAGTCTGGCGCTCTCTCTTCCAAACCTCTACACCTCACGGTAGAAGGGGAACGACTAAGTAAGTAAGTAAGTAAGTTCTGTTACTCAGAAAAGACATGGAATGATGCTGCCGTTGTGACTTATAATAGTCATGTAGGGAATCATATATTATATATTTGGTAAGGTATTAAGCTTCCGTGGCCTGGGAGGTTCATACACTGTTACATCAGAGTTAAATTACAACCTTACCAGCTACGGAAGGGTGCGAAGGGTCATTGTGGAGAAGAGTGGATTCACTGTTTATGAATTGAATATCCCTACGGTCCAAGATTGACAATTGTACTGAATAGTGTGCCTTTATGCTTATATGAAGACTGACGGGACATATAATTTTAATGACTTTCGCTACGTATGGTACCTGGAGTATTGGAAATAAATATGGTGATTTTTATATAACAACTATGGACATTACGCATAACATAGTTGGCTGTTATGCGCCATGCATTGCAGTTCAGGGTTAACTTTGCTGTTCGTTATATGACTGCCTATTGTGATGGGATGACTAGATGCTGTAGCATACCCACGATTGGTATTTTTGCGTGAAGTTTGACCGGGGCAGTATTGTGTTGCATATGGTATTGCAACAATAATCATGGTGGCCAATGTGGTGAATTTAAGGCAGAAAATTATGGATGCATGCCAGTTGGCAACATCTGCTTCAGAGAGAGCTAAAGAAAAAGCTCGCTTATTGCAAAATCAGTGAAGACGTCTGCGTCATCTGGTGCCAGGTGATGAGGCTTTTGTGCTCTTACCTAGCAAACAGAATCGATTACTTATTACATGGTGTGGTCCATTTAAAGTTCTTTCGCGTATTTCCGACGTGGATTACATTCTTGATGTGAAAGGTAAAAGAAAAACGTTTCACATCAACATGTTAAAAGAATTTCACTCAAGACCTGAACATCTTCAGGCAGTTTTTCACGCGGTTGAGGACATTGTGAATCATCCTACTCGTTGGTCCTCGTTATCGGTTATCCAGGAGGAAGAATCTTCTTTCCCTGAAGTTTCTATGTCTTTTCCGATTTTACCTGTACAGTCTACAGAGACGTGGAAAGATGTAACGATTTGTCTTGACTTGTCACCTGATAACATACGACATGTCTCAGAATTATTACACTCGTTTCAAGACGTGCTCACAGACATACCGGGTAGGACAAATGTAATAACTCATGATATTCATTTACATGATGAAAACCCAATTAGAATACGTCCGTACCCAATACCGATACATTTCCAGGACAAAGTGGACAAGGAACTAGAAGACATGATTCGATTGGTAATAATCAATCCATCCATCAGTAGCTTTGCGTTCCCGATGGTAATAATAAGAAAAAAAGATAATAACATTCGTTTGTGCATAAATTTTAGAAAACTCAATCATGTCACAAATTTTGACGCTGAACCAATGCCATTATTGGACGATCTGTTACCCAAGTTATCTACGGCCGTCTTTTTCAGTAAACTTGATCTGTCAAAAGGCTATTGGCAGGTTCCTTTAGCCGATAGATGTAAACATTACACTGCGTTTTCTACTTCTGAGAGGGTTGTTCCAGTTGAACTTTATGTGTTTTGGTCTTGTGAACGCGCCTGCGACTTTTACTAGAATGATGAGAATTTTATTCTCCCATAGGCGGGATATCATCACATATATTGACGACATTTGTTTGTTTAGCAACACTTGGCAGGAACATTTCTTAGGACTTCACTCACTTTTGTCTACTTTACGTTCCGCAGGACTTACTGCTCGACCTTCTAAGGTTTATATTGGATTTTCGGAAATCACATTTTTGGGTCATAAAATTGGACATGGGAATCTTCAGACGTTAGATCAAAACGTGTCTAAAATTCTTCATCTTTCCATTCCTAAAACTAAGAAGCAAATTCGTAGTTTGTTGGGTTTGGTTCAGTATTACGGCAGATTCATCCCTAATCTATCGTCGATAACTGCAGATCTGTCTACTCTTCTTAAGAAAGGTGCTCCTAATATAATTAGGTGGACACCAGAATGCAATTCTGCTTTTAATAGGATAAAATAATTATTTTCTTCCCCACCAATTTTGAAGTTACCTATAATTTATAGTCTTTATACTCTTCGTACAGACGCCTCATCTAAAGGAGTTGGAGCAGTATTACTGCAAGAATTTGCTGGACATCTTCATCCAATTACCTACATTTCTAGAAAGTTGAACAAGGCAGAACTGAATTATTCTGTACTGGAGAAGGAATTATTAGCAGTAGTCTGGGTGGTGACCAAGCTGGAGAAATATTTGCTGGGGGTACCCTTTGTGATCCAATCTGATCAGAAGGCCCTTGCGTATTTAAAGTCAAAGAATCACAAATGTGCCAGAGCCGCAAGGTACTCTATCCTCATGCAACCTTACAATTACCAAATACAGGCAATTCGTGGTTCGGAGAATGTGGTTGCGGACGTTCTTTCCAGATGTCCGCAGGAAGACAGTACTCCATGTGCCGAGTGATATTTCGTACGGTTATAGCTATAATCATTGTCATGCTATGAACTAAGGACAGCCAGTATACGAGACTTCATGTACATATTGATCTGGAAGGTGTGAATGGTTTCACACATTGTGTTAGATGTTTTATTACTTTTACGCTTGCGCATGGAATTGGCACAGTAGGATTAGACGTAGTGGATTAGTGTGACCATGGCTCTTTATGGATGAGTATTGGAAGTTTATGGCACGGACATATGGTATTTTTACGGTCTTAACTTTCATAATGTTATGAACTCATGGTATTTTCAGAGGAATTGTGCGCTATTGGAGATATTGCTAATGTTTGGTGCCCTATTGGTGACGCTCACATAATTTAATGGATTTATCTAGTGATTGGGATGCTTTTGATTCTTGGTGACGGCTGACAGATGATATGTATGGTACTCTTTTATTGCTATAATTTTTTTTTTTTTGCTTTGTTTGTTTGTATTGGTTGTTCCTTACCATTGAGACTGGTTAGATGACTTAGACGTTACTGAGACGGTATATGCTTTATGATCTATTAGTGATTATTGCCTGCAGTGGGGGTTCTTGGAAGAAAAAAAGAAACTGCGTGTCTTTTTTTCTTAAGGGCGGTAGGGGGTAATTGTTGCGATATGAATTTGGCAACAATGTAGTTGCACATAAAAAAAATGGCACTAGTATTTGGGGAGATGATGATATTTTTTGAAGAGTGCACTGAGGTGCACATTTGTTGAACGTGAATGGTAAAAAAGGAGAGGATTCAAGATGGATGCCTAAATCATAGGCTAACATTTGTGTTCTGAGTTCTGTTACTCAGAAAAGACATGGAATGATGCTACCATTGTGACTTATAATAGTCATGTAGGGAATCATATATTATATATTTGGTAAGGTATTAAGCTTCCGTGGCCTGGGAGGTTCATACACTGTTACATCAGAGTTAAATTACAACCTTACCAGCTACGGAAGGGTGCGAAGGGTCATTGTGGAGAAGAGTGGATTCACTGTTTATGAATTGAATATCCCTACGGTCCAAGATTGACAATTGTACTGAATAGTGTGCCTTTATGCTTATATGAAGACTGACGGGACATATCATTTTAATGACTTTCGCTACGTATGGTACCTGGAGTATTGGAAATAAATATGGTGATTTTTATATAACAACTATGGACATTACGCATATCACAGTTGGCCGTTGTGCGCCATGCATTGCAGTTTAGGGTTAACTTTGCTGTTCGTTATATGACTGCCTATTGTGATGGGATGACTAGATGCTGTAGCATACCCACGATTGGTATTTTCGCGTGAAGTTTGACTGGGGCAGTATTGTGTTGCATACGGTGTTGCAACAATTATTAAAAAATTGACAAGTCGTTCAAATACAATTTCCTTATTATTTATTTAGTATAAACACTATCTACTCTTGTGCTGAAGGGTGAATGTTGAAAAATGGAATGTAATGGATTTGTAAGTTTACAAATGATTTACAGATATAGATATATATATATACACTTGTATATTACAAGTCTTCCAGTTATAGGAACAAAAAAATTATATTAGCTATGCTGTTACTCAATTATAGTAAATGTATCAGCTGTGCTGTTAATTATGTATATATATATATATATATATATATATATATATATATATATATATATATATATATATATATATATATATATATATAATATATATATATATATAATATATATATATATATATATATATATATATAAAATTTATCCGCTATGATCTTATTATTGTCTCTTGCTATGCTAACTCGCTTTCTCGTCACTGACAGTTACTTTTCTCACAATGCTGACAGAAATGGTACTAATGTGTACTCATCTCTTGAAATAGTTCGGTCCGTAATTTTCTTGCACACAACACCCGCTGATGATCGTTTCGTTAGCCCACCCAAGACTGAGGGGGACTAAAGATGTAGCTTCTGTGCAATCACTGTGCTCCTGTGAAGTTCCAGGCAGCTGGATTGGCTGGACATACGACCTCAGGTTTGATGACAAGAATAAAACCTCTAACAAGTAAAAATAGGGGCTAATTTCTGTCATCAAGCCCACCTATTTCTAGTATGAAATGAGCGTGTCTCAGGTGTCTGCATGTAGGATGAATGACAACATGGCTCAGTATGAGGTAGCAATAGCGAGACAAGACAGGTGTCTACTTGCAAAACATTCTTTCTGATAAATGAATACATGGATACATCCAATAATATAAATTCAATACATGAATACATCCTTACTTACTTACTTACTTAGTCGTTCCTCTTCTACCGTGAGGTGTAGAGGTTTGGAAGAGAGAGCGCCAGACTACTCTATCGGCTGTCTTCCTCCTGGCCTGGTTCCATTCTAGTCCTCGGTCCTTCAAAGATTGTCTAATGTTGTCCTCCCAGCGGACTCTGGGTCGTCCTCGGGGTCTGGATCCTTTGCTCTTTGTTTCCCATGCTTGTCGTGGTAGCCGATCTTCTCCCATTCTGCAGACATGGCCAAACCATCTTAGTTGGGTCTGTAGGGGGTGGCATTTTAGGCCTTGACGTATCGTCTGGTTGCGTACCATGTCTCTTATATGAATACATCCAATAATATAAATTCAATACATGAATACATCCAATAATATAAATTCAATACATGAATACATCCAATAATATATACACCTAGGTGTGATACAACCATTTCCTTCCCCCTATAATATACCAGGCCCTCTCTGACAAGTGCTGTACTGGCTGGCAACATATATCCTAACAATATTATGTTCTTATGATAGGAGTATATGAGACGAGGACTGTTTGGTTATATTTCAGGTTGGAGTTATCTGAGATAATAGAGTCCTAACATGGACTGTTTTGGTTATATTTCAGTTTGGAGTTATCTGAGACAATAGATTGAAGTTATAGGAGACAATAGATTGAGTCCTAACAAGGACTGTTTTGGTTATATTTCAGTTTGGAGTTATCTGAGACAATAGATTGAAGTTATAGGAGACAATAGATTGAGTCCTAACAAGGACTGTTTTGGTTATATTTCAGTTTGGAGTTATCTGAAACAATAGATTGAAGTTATAGGAGACAATAGATTGAAGCATGAGTCCTATTAGTCTTCGTCTTCATCAATCATATCAGGAAATACAATCATTATACCTTATTCCCCAAGATACAATCAGTAACCTGATATGTTCATATTGAAACAATTTATATTAAATATATACAGGTGTATCTGCTGTAGGCCTATTTTCCAACAAGTTTATAGTAAAATATATTTACCCTCCAAGATTTAAACAGGCCAAGTTTTGACTCGACTAGCGAAGCAGGCTGCCAGGTCAATGCACTCAAGTAAGCAATAAATCAAGGTTGACAGCTTCTCTTCTTCAGTCGGTCTATCTGGCTTTGTGTTGGTGTGCGTGTTTTTGCATAAAATCTCGTCCGAATATATAAGGAGATGAGGTAACTTCTACTGCTTAAGGAAAGCTTTTGGTTGGTTCCTGGCTTGGCAAGCTGATTGGTTGTCTGCAGTTTGGTACCATGCTTCGTACCGTCCTTGACCTAGACGAGTCCCAAAAAAAACAGGGCTTATGCCTAATTTTATTCTGTTTTTTTCCCCATATTGCGTGACAAGATGGCCCCAACCGAGTTCAGAAAAACAGGGCTTATGGCTAATTTTATTATGTCTCAGAGACTGGTGAACGTTGCTCGTTGATTGGTTGGGCGGTATTGTATCTCGACATAGGGATTTAACTAAGAAGTGGGTTTACACACACTCGTTTCACGACAGATGCCTCCCTTCGAGTATGTAACAGCTCTGAGGTATTTAAAGTGGTTGACCTGCCCAGGGCCTGTTCTCCCAGCTTAATCTGATGCCTTCTTTCCTCTCATGATATCAACATGGTTTATGTTTTGGAGCTGCTGATGACCGTCCTCTCTTCTCCAGCTCTTCCTTCCTGACTTGAAGGCTGGATTGAAGATGTGCCTCTGATTTAGCAATCAGGGCAACATCATCGGCAAATGCCAGCTCTGAAATACAGACCTGTCTCATCTTCCAGTGCCCCACTGAATATTTTCTTGTCCTGGGTAGGATGATTCACATGTATGCATAGAATGTCCCAAGTTGTTATAAGTTATGTCGAGTGTGGTATCTCTAAGTCGAGGACGTTCTGATGAAAACTTTTGATGTACTGAGAACGTTGACGATATACAGTCCTTCACTGTTTGACAATATCTCTGTAGCATTGACCAACAGTTAATAGTTTGTCATATGAAATATGTCTGTTGTCTAATCTCCGAAGGGTAGTGGCCAGACTGGATATTGTCACGAAACGTCCTTGATGTGTGTTGAAGGAGGTTTTTACTGTTGTTGTGGGTCATTGCTTGTTGAACATTGTTCCATGTAATATGAATAAAGCAATTATAAATTTCTGACCCTTGCATAGTTTTTGTTATGTTCATCTTTTCATTCAGTTATTTGCATCGTGCCTTCGATGGTAATTGAGCGAATGCGGGGTGGAAGATTTCGAACAATACTTGAACTTTGCAATTTGATTGACTTGATAAGTCATTTCATTGAGTCCACACATTTTAATATACAGTTTTACACGTCAAGACAATCCACACATGTTGATCATAAAAAGTACATATTACACTAGATTGAATAGATATATATGTATATCAGTCCGTGTCCAATAAACCGAATTACTGTAGGCAGAACGTCATAACTATATGCATGCGCGGTTGGGGATTCCAACAGCCGACAGTGAGATTATGCGTCTGACAATATAAATATTATGGACTGTTAATTCATCCTTCCCTGAATTCAATTACGTACTAACCTGAATCACTTTATCTCTTCACAATAACCATGGACTGACCCATGTCCCTACTTGAATAAAATATATCTGTGCGGCAATACTATGCCCAACACTGGAAGGAGAAAGGACACGTCTTTACAGCTTGACGGTCAACACAAAAAGGGTCCCGTATCTTAGTCACGGTGCGTGACCTATCAACGCTACCACGTCATAATTCGATCGAGTGTATAGCGTTCAATAGTCCAAGAATTATTTACCTTAGATTATATTAAATGCCGTAACCCCTAAAATTGCACGCTGCCAACCTATAGCAGACGACTGCAATAGAACTACCGTAACAATTCCCTGCCAACCGGGGAAAAAAAATCTATTAGATAGATTTTTTTCAAAACCTATCTTAATGAATAATCTCAAAGATTTAACAAAAACCCGACATATGGCCGACGATGTTCTGTCTAGAACAGTGTCGTGGTCATGTCGACTAATTAACAGTCATGTAATATACTAATAATCATGTTATACATATGTGTTATATTAACTAAAAGAAAATGTCAAATATCAATACTTAATTATTCAATTAACTTAAAGTCTGTCGTAATGAAATGTCATGTCAAGATCAATCTAACTAATTAATATTAAATCATAGTAAGTTTGTATTAAGAATGAAGTTATTAAACATCTAGTTAAAGAAAATGAAAGAAAATGTCATAAGAAAAGAAAAAATGAGAAGTAAAGACAAGTAAAGTAAAGTAAAAAAAAATATCAATTAATATAGTTATGTGTGTTTAAAATTAATTATGTGTGTTGAGTAGTTACTAACTATCTAACTTAACTAACTAAGTAATAAAATCGTATGTAATATGTCAACAAACTTATCAAATATACAATATAATTATACCATTCATAATTAGATCTATGAATATTGTCTAAGAATTGTGTGAGCTTTCTTTTCTTTCTTTCATTTTTTTCATATTTCATTTTTTTATCTTTCTCTCACATTTCATTTTAATTTCTTTATTAATTCAACTAATAACTAAAAACTAATTAATTTTGGGTATGACGATCCATACGTAGTTATTATCCTTGTGAATTTCCATGAGAAATAAGAAACAATGTTAAAATGTTTTAATTCGGAAGAAATGTAGACCTTCATAACGTCCAATTAGTAATGTCTCGTAAGGAATTTTGTCCAACTTGACTTCAAATATTATTTCCGAATTTGTTGCAACTAGTTGTAGCATGGATGGACACTAACCAAAGTCCCAGTGTAAATACGAACACAATGTCTTTTGCTTTCATTCATTTCGTATGACGCATGTCTCTAATAATTATTTATTTGAATTGTAGTCGACGTTTTATTCCCAAGTCGAGAGTTCAACGATAGGATACTGTCTCTTGTTAAAAGTACTTTCGTTAATTCGTTCGAAGAGTATCAGTGTTCATCAATCGACATTCAAAGGGTTTCTAGAGAGTACGTCAGCAACGATATTCTCTGTGCCTGATATGTATTCAATGGTAAACTCCAACGGCTGAAGGAGAATGGCGAATCTTGTCAGCTTAGGGCTTTTATGATTAGCACGACGAAGCGATGCCACCGCCTTCTGATCGGTTTGGATCACGAAGGGTGCACCCAAGAGGAATTTTTGTAGTTTGCTAATCGCCCAAACAACAGCTAACAATTCTTTATCTACCGTAGAGTACTTGGTTTCTGGCGTCTTGAGTTTTCGTGAGACGTATAAAATCGGATGGAGGACATCGTCGTGATACTGGAGCAAACAAGCGCCAATTCCGTAATTACTAGCATCTGTACGGAGGATAAACTTTTTAGAAGCATCTGGTAGTTTCAAAATAGGTGGATGTGAAAAAATATCAAGTATTTTCCGAAATATTCTATCACAGTCATTAGTCCATGTCACTTTTAACGGCATATTTTTTTTAAACAATGATGACAAGACAGCCGTGATAGATAACAAGTTGGGTACAAATCTGCTGTAGTATTGGACTAATCCAAATAAGCTTCTAACCTGCTTCTTCGTTTGAGGAACTGATAAGTTTAAAATTTTGGAAACCGTATTAGGAACCGTTTGGATATATCCCGCTCCAATAATATGTCCCAAAAAAGTTATTTCCTGAAAAGCTATTTGTATTTTTGAAGGTTTAGCAGTTAAATGATTCTCTCTTAGTATTTCCAAAACATATTTAAGTCCCGAAAAATGTTCCTCAAATGACGAATTAAACAAACATATGTCGTCAATGTATGTAATGATGTCTGGTCTACTTGACAAAATTTTTCGCATCATGCGAATGAAGGTAGCTGGAGCATTAACAAGCCTAAAAGGCATCACATTCCACTGGTATAGACCTTGTGGAGTGGAAAACGCTGTGTAGTATTTAGCTTTTTTGGTTAGTGGTATTTGCCAATAACCTTTATGTGGATGTGGTTCGCTATCAACTACAGTTTGTGCATTTAATTTTCTATAGTCGACGCATAGTCTAATGTTGTTGTCCTTCTTTCTGACAATGACTAATGGAGACGAAAATGGAGAATTACTAGTCTCAATAATTCCTAAAGACAACATCTGCTCAAGTTCTTTAGTAGTTTTAGTAAGAAAGTGTAGTGGAACTGAATAAGGATGTACACGAATTGGTGTATTATCATTAGGGTAATGTCATGACTAATTACTGATGTGCGACCCGGTAAGTCGGTCAACACATCTGGATAAGATTGTAAAAGATCAGCAATCTGATGATGCTGTTGCGGTGTAACCGAAGAAGAGATGGTTACGTCCCGCCAAGATTCAGTAGGTTGTACTATAGGTACAGGTAACGCCATCTGTACCTCAGGAAAAGACGATTCTTCCTGGATAACTGACAGATTAGAATAGTGACATGTAGGTACTAATGTGTCATCTAGTTCATGAAAAATAGCCTGTAGATGTTCTGGACGAGTATGAAATTGTTTGAGCATATTTATATGGTATATTTTGTTATGTCCCTTAATATCTAGGACATAGTCGACATCAGAAATCTTATCAATAACTTGGTAAGGACCATTCCATGAGATAAGTAGTTTATTATCGTTATGTGGCAGTAAGACATAAGCTTGATCTCCTGGAAATAATTGACGTAATCGTCTAGTTCTATTTTGTAAAGTTCTAGCTTTCGCTTTAGCAGCCTCAGATGAAGCTGTTGCCATTCGGCAAGATTCAATGTTATTCCGGAGATTAATTACATACTCATAGGATGACTGGGTATCCTGAGTCATCTCGGAGTCAATCAATAAATCTTTTATTAGTCCCATATGACCTCTTGGTGGAGCACCGAAGACTAATTGGAATGGAGAGAAGCCAGTTTGTTCATGTGGCACCTCTCTATAAGCGAACAAAACAGCTGGGAGTACTCTGTCCCAGTCCTGTGGATGTTCAACCGTAACCTTATGTAACATTTGCTTAAGTGTACGATTAAGTCTTTCTACTGCACCATTACTCATGGGATGATAAATGTTACTGAGATTCCTATCTATTTTCCAGGTCTTCATTACCTCTGTCATAGTATCAGATATGAATTGAGATCCATGATCTGATAACAACTTCCTAGGAAAACCTACTCTAGAAAAGATAAGATGTAGTGCATCAGCTACATCTGTGGTAGTGGTGGTCTTCAATGGTATGGCTTCTGGCCATCGTGTGCATAAATCAATGCATGTGAGAACAAATCTATGTCCTCTTGCTGATGGTAAAAGTGGACCAATAATATCGATGGCCATTTTGTCAAAAGGTCTCTCTGATATGTCACAAGCCTGAATAGGCACCATGTGAAAAGCTCCACGTGCTTTCACTTCCTGGCATATAGTACAAGAGCGTACATACTGTGAAATATCTCGTGACACTCCTGGCCAAAAAAATGAAGATAATACTCGAGAACGTGTCCGAGTATATCCCATGTGACCTGCGCACTTAGAATCATGTGCGTGTTGAAGGATGTACCGTCTAAAAGCAAAAGGTACCATGACCTGTTGTTTTACTTGAGTCTTTTCCATAAAACATCTAAGTAATATATCATTTTTTGTTATAAACCAATGATTATTCTTATTGTTTAAGGTAAGATTGTCAACATTATTGACCAGAGCAAAAAATTTCTTTAATGATCTGTCTTCTTTCTGTTTTACAGCAAAGGACGCTCGGTCAATTGAAGAATGAACATCAATATATTCCTGTTTGTCTGGTTCCTCCTTATTAGTGTCGATAGTTTCTAATAGTTTAGTCTGCGCTCTCGTTGTCACAGCATTTCCAATATATATATTATTTTTCTCCCATTCAATAATCTCCTCTGGTGTACAATCCTTGCTTCCATGTATGCGACCCACCATAAGATCTGCAATTGGGTTCCTTAACATGCATACCTTAACATTACCTGTGAAAAAAGGTGTGTTAACATGAATTATAGCAGTGGGGTAATGTTCAGTTGTCCCCCCAAAAGTCATGCACCTGACATGTTCCCCTGTTGCACAACTGGGATGAACAAGTGATTGCCGGACTCCAATAGTTGTAGAACCGGAATCTCTCAAAACAGAGACGATAGATCCATTCACTATCCCTCTGTTGAATATTAGGCAGCCTGTTCCATCATTGGCTGCAAGACCTACTTCTGGTAGAATATGTCCGCAGTTCAATACTGTTTCCTTTGCTTTCTGAAAAACAAGATTACATTCTGGGCAACTATTTGCCACGTTATAATTAACCTTTAGCACGCTGCATTCTTTGGCAAAAATTGTCGCCTACAGCTGCATTCTTTTTCACAGCGTCCCGTTTTTATAGTGGGTGACTTGTAATGTCTATAATTTTTGTGTTTCTTGGTCAATTGCTATAATTTTTGGAATTTTTATAAATAAATGAATGATGAATCTGATGATATAAAATTTGTTTGTGTACATGTTAGATGTGATAGGAAGAGAGGAAAGGAAAGATGAAAAAAACGAAAAAAAATGTAAAAAAAATAAAAAAATAAAAATTTTTAATTTTAAAATTAAAAAAAAAATTTTAAAAAATAACCAACACACGAAGAGTCCATTTCCCTTGCATCTCAATGAAAGTCATTTGACCAATAGACCAATACAAGTCAAATGACGATCTTTTCGTTACACCCATCATCAGTAGCAAAGGAATAAACGCTCTCGTCAGCCGTGATATTCGATCGCAACCCTAAACCTTTCCGATATTCCTAGTCCTAACCCCTAAAAAAATACATACAAGGAAAGCCATTCTACTTTCGTTTCCATCTCAGCCATCAAACATATTCTGAGAACCGATATCAGCGCTTATAAAGACAAAAATTTCATCCTTACCTCATGGCGTCAGAATCCAATGAAATTATAGCGAAAATGGCTGCGTGTTTGATGCGGATTCATTTCGATTTAAAAAATTTACAAAAAATAAACGCGTATACACCCATCACTTTTGTAAAATCGGAAATGGAAGCTAACTCTCTTGCAAATAAAGTTACAACTTAACATCCGGGGCTGAAAATCACGTGTACACAAGTCATGTGCTAGAAAACGATGATAAACGCTGTCGACATATGTTGACAACAGCTGGGAGAACATAGGTTGCCTTCGTCGACATATGTCGACGGCAGCGTGCTAAAGGTTAATTGCATAACATGTAGAAGAAGACTGTATTACTTTATCGTTTTGTGGAACATCTGGGGTTGTATTATTAGTAATTGCTGCCCCTGCATGATGATGCTGATGAGACGATCTACGAGACTGAGATCGATGACGAGAATGATCATTAGAATTATCCCGTTGTCCCCTGTAGTAACTGTTATCTCGATGTCTTGAGCTATGATTATTGTTATTCCAATTGTTACTAGTGTTATAGTTATATGATTGATTATGATTTGCGTTATGTTGACTATTATTGTATCTTGACTGAGGTGAATAATTTCTATTTTGTGGTCTACCTCTATTAAAGTCACTCTTATTGTTGAAATTATTATGTCCCTTATGAAAATTAACATTATAATTTCCTTTGAAGCGACTTCTATCCACGCTGTGTGTTCTTGGTTTGTAATGACTGTGGTATGAAAAGAAAGATATACTGGCCCAATGACTCAACACTAAACTCAAAGCAATATGGAGCTAAAGAGGAACTTCAAACAACAGTCGAATTCATCATGAGAACTCGTCTGATGGTGTAAACATCAAAGATGCGATCGCAAGAAGAAGAAGAAGAAGACTGTGGTATGACATATTAGAGGCCACAGGTAGAGGTTCCCTTATTAGCGAGTTAGAAATGCTCGCATTCGGATGAGCAGTGCAATAGTTTATTGAAATTTTTTCTAATTCATCGATTGTAGATGGTTTACGTTCTTGCAAATAGGCAAAGAACGGTGGACTGACAGAGGATAACACTTTATCCCTCAGTAACAAATCGACTAACTTGTCGTATGATTTGTTGACACCTGCCAGTTCCACCCATCTGTTAAAGGTATTGCGTATGTTCGCAATAAAACCTGTGAAGTCTTTACTATTATCTGGTAGAATACTCTTAAAACGTAATCTGCAACCCTCTTCGTCGAAATGGAAACGACGTAATAATAAGGCCTTAATGGCGTCATAGTCACCAGATATTGTTGGGTCAACATTCTGAACTGCACTTAATGGTTCCCTGTCCAATAATTCACTAAGTTTTAAAGCCCATGTATGTTTTGGTAAGTTATTTGTTGTGCATACCTGTTCAAAACGTGCCAGGTACGATGAAAGGTCGTCGAGGTTTAATTTGAAAGGTGGTAATTTAAAGTTGTAATAAGGTTTGTTTTGGTTGGATGAAGATCCGTTATGTGTATTAGAATTATTATTTCCACCTGAAGCTACTTGAGCTTTTAAGTTTAATTCAGCCATACGCATCTGTATTAACCTTTCCTCTGCTTCTCTTTCCTGTTTTCTTCTGTTTTCCTTTTCAATTTCTTCTCTTTCCTCTCTAGCTTTTTTTCTTTCTTCTTTTTCCTCCCGTTCTGCCTCTTCTCGTCTAAGTTCTTCTTTTTCTCGTCTAGCAATTTCTCTCTGTTCCTCTAATTCTGCTTTATATTTCGCAAGTTCAGTTGTCGCAAATTCCAGGAGTGCATCTCCCTTTTTATTACAATCTTTTCCAATTTTAATGAATTATCCAAGGTAAGCATTCTTGACGTTAATTTTGTAAGTAATTACTAGTCTATCGTAATCACCAATAGAATTTATGTAGCTATTTGTACTTACTCAACGTATGAATACTCAATATAAATAATTATAATATTTTTGTACTGTTATTTGTAAGTTCCACAATATATATAATATTTTGTAATAATATTATATGTACCTACTAATATATATCATAAATAGTTATGCTATTTATTTATTTAAGATGCTGAATTTATATCGTGCACCTAATATCAATATTTAATAAATTATGGGTATTATCCCTATATAATTAGGTTATTCAATCAATGATATGTGCTAAGTCCACACTATAGTACTAGGAAAGTGTACTAATAAACATATAATATGTCTGTCATACTCAAGGCAGACTATAAATTTATAATAATTAATCAGTATATATTATGCTATTGTGTCTTAGTCATAATATATAAAATGCATCAATAGGGTCTTGGACCACTACTGCAAATTGATGCAATCTCCTAAGTCATCACCAAATTTCATAAAAATTAATCAAATTCATTTAATATCTTATTATTGATCAAATTATAATACTATTATTATATTATAAATGTATGAGATGAACAAAAACAATACAATTCATCAACCAAGGATTTACAAAACAGCAGTACGATACAAAAGTGACATTTCACAAATAAAAGTGATATTATGAAATAAGTATACTACCCGGAAATACAGAAAGGTCAAGGATAACTAAGGCAAGATAAACTATGAACACTAGGAATAATGACGTCACAGGACTCATCTGACGGTTATTACAATACATCTAAATGAACATAAAGATAGCGAGGTCAGGATTAACGAGATAGATTACAAACAATAATACAAAACTAAATAAAATGAAACTGAATACACTAGAATACACCAGTTATTCACAGAACTGGACACCTAACATGCAAGGTCAAATAATGGCAAATACGAACGAACAAGCCATCAGCAGAATCATCGATGGGGTTCTTCGCCAAATGCGATTATTTAACGGCCTTATAGAATGATCAGATCTGATTGTGTCATTCGTAAAGACGTAAATCAGACCTGATTCCCACCAACAGCCCACGAAAACAATATAACACATACGCTAACACATACGGTGGAAAACAAATATAACATATATACATGATAATAAATAGACATGCCTGTGTAAAGGAGAAATGGACTCAGCACTGTATTTTATAACCGACAAAGGTTACAACTAGACTTATCTTTTAGTGCTCAGTTAGTACTCCCGTTTTTTTTTTTGTTTTTTTTTTTCTCTAACCAGCGGCACTCGAGCTTTCCCAGCTCTTTTGGCCCAATGACATGTCATTGCGAGGCTGGGGGGTCAGTGGACTTTCCTTCCAACCCGGTCAGGAGCTTCGCTCCTTCCCATCCACACGGGATTTATGTGCAGGAGCCGTTCAGGTTATTCAGTAAAATTTCCGGTCGTAAACATTCCTTCAAACGCTGACGCCCGGGTTTGAACCATGAAAACCTGGTCGCCAGTACAACGTTGTAGCCATTACACCAGCGCGGCTCCCTAGTACTCCCATAGATGCCAGTATACACTAACGGTTTAGACCCATGTCTCGAACTGCTTGCTCTTCATTGGTAGATTAGGTTTATCCGTCCTTTTGTTTTCTTAGATACTGCTTTTTCATCAATAGGAACTACGCTCCCGGTTGTCATCTTGGTTTTCGGTTTGTACGCAAACTTTGGTGACGTAAGGTTGACCTCTAGTAGTAACTATGTGTAATAGGTCATACTTCAGCACATCACGTGATAGTCTTTCGATAGTAAACAGTTGTTAGTATTTTATGAAAAAAATTTTTTCGCTCCCCGAACAATGGACACCATCTGTTGAAGGAGGTTTTTACTGTTGTTGTGGGTCATTGCTCGTTGAACATTGTTCCATGTAATATGAATAAAGCAATTATAAATTTCTGGCCCTTGCAATGTTTTTGTTATGTTCATCTTTTCATTCAGTTATTTGCATCGTGCCTTCGATGGTAATTGAGCGAATGCGGGGTGGAAGATTTCGAACAATACTTGAACTTTGCAATTCGATTGACTTGATAAGTCATTTCATTGAGTCCACACATTTTAATATACAGTTTTACACGTCAAGACAATCCACACATGTTGATCATAAAAAGTACATATTAAACTAGATTGAATAGATATATATGTATATCAGTCCGTGTCCAATAAACCGAATTACTGTAGGCAGAACGTCATAACTATATGCATGCGCGGTTGGGGATTCCAACAGCCGACAGTGAGATTATGCGTCTGACAATATAAATATTATGGACTGTTAATTCATCCTTCCCTGAATTCAATTACATACTAACCTGAATCACTTTATCTCTTCACAATAACCATGGACTGACCCATGTCCCTACTTGAATAAAATATATCTGTGCGGCAATACTATGCCCAACACTGGAAGGAGAAAGGACACGTCTTTACAGCTTGACGGTCAACACAAAAAGGGTCCCGTATCTTAGTCACGGTGCGTGACCTATCAACGCTACCACGTCATAATTCGATCGAGTGTATAGCGTTCAATAGTCCAAGAATTATTTACCTTAGATTATATTAAATGCCGTAACCCCTAAAATTGCACGCTGCCAACCTATAGCAGACGACTGCAATAGAACTACCGTAACAATATGTAGACTCATTACCTTAAGTATGTAATCGCTATTCATAAAATATACTTTGGAGTCTGCTTCATAGAATGCGCGTTAGAGTGTGTTGCACTTGGTATAAATATGAGATTCAACTTTTGAGCTCTTTAGCTTGACTTCAGATGGTAAGCTTCCGATGGAGCTGAACTTGCTATTTGGATAAGTAATCAACTGTGAGCTTTAGATTGACTCATGTAGTAAGCTTTCGATGGAGCTGAACTTGCTATTTGGATATGTATTGAACTTGTGCGCACGTGATATAAGGTGATGAAAAATGCTGCGTCCACCCTCTTAATCGTGGGCGAGAAATATTCCTTTTTAATTGAGGAATGAAGGATGTCCTATGGCAAATTCTGCTAGCCAGATGTCCATTTTGATAGCTTGTTTCTGGTTAGACGTCAGACACGTAGCGTGTAGACTCATACTTCTGATGGACTGAAGACACACAAAAGTCTTCGTAAGTTTTCACGCTTAATATCACTGGTTGACTTTCATTTATACTACTCCTCACTATTGATTTCTATGAGCTCAATTCTAATGATGTTAAATATATCGTGTATGAGAGCGTGTACGCATGGAAGACTGTGATGATGATTTAACAAGCTAGATGAAGGTGAAGTATGAACTATTAATTACTTCCTATCATCTTGGAGGAAAATCTTCTGATTTTATATAGTGTCATGTACTAGAAGAATTAATTGGAAAACTAGCTTTCGCACATTTAGCTAGACGGCTAAGATAAATAACTAAAGAATAAGAAAAAGTATTAATAATATGTATAAGGTCTACTAACCTTCTTTTCCCTTCGCAAAATCCTTTAAGAACGCAATACACCACAGATATGAATTATTTTATCCACACTGAACTAATTGCAGGCTCTGGGATATTCTCTACACCACAATGTTGAAAAATACTGGACTGATATCTACTGAACTGCATGGTACATTATATCGCTAACACGCCCATATGTTCCCAGATCTTGCCTGTGACGTGAAATCCGCCTCTCAACCAATTACCAGGCTTGGTGACGCAGGCGTTATATACCGCAGCCTTGGTCTTCATTGTGAGTTTAGAGTTTCCTCAAACACGCATTGTGAGGCAGGCAAAGTTAACTGCAGCTTTGCCGATGCAGCTGTCAGTTTCTGTGTCCAGGGAGAGTTTGTTGTTGATGGTAGACCCCAGGTATATGAAGTGGTGCACCACTGCTAATTCATAGTTATCGATAGTGATAACTGGTGCAGCATGCACATCCTGACCCAGCACATTTGTTTTCTTTGGACTTAATGTGAGGCCAAAGTCCTTACATGCTTGGATGAAGCGATTCATCAAGCTCCTATTGACTTTGAGTAACGATTGCAGCGTCATCAGTGAATACCAAGTCTCATGTAGTGACCCTTCTGATTTTGTTGTTGCCTTCAGCCGTGCGAGGTTAAACAGTCGGCTATCTGACCTAGTGTGAAGGCATATTCCTTCGGCTGCATCTCTAAATGCATGTTTCAAGAGCAAGACAAAGAAGATCCCGAAGAGCGTTTGGTGCCAGGACACAGCCTTGTTTAATGCAATGGCATATGTCAAAAGGGCTGCGATGTGCTTCCAGCATATTGGACTGTTCCCTTCATGTCTTCATTGAATGACTATCATTTTCAACAATTTAGTGGGGATGCCTATTTTCAGAAGGATTTGAAGAATCCATCCCTGCTAACCAGGTCAAATGCCTTTGTGAGATCTATAAAGGCAATATATAATGGCCTTTCTGCTCTCTTGATTTTTCCTGAAGCTGGAGGAGAGAAAAGATCATGTCTATTGTTGATCTACCAGCTCGGAATCCACACTGCGACTCTGGAAATACACGCTCAGCTAACTTGTGTAGTCACATTAAAATGACTCTGGCAAAAACTTTAACAATACTAAGAAGAGAGATGCCTCTGCAGTTATTGCAATCACTTCTGTCTCCCTGATTTTTGTATTGTGTTACAGTCTTGGCACCACGCATGTCTTGAGGTATAGTTGCCTCTTCCCAGCACTGGCACAGCACCATATGCAGGGGATTTAATAGTGTGCTCTTACAGCATTTGAATAAACCAAGAGGAATCCTATCGCTACCTGGTGCTTTCCCAGAGGCCAAGCTATCAATGGCCTTGCTTAGTTCTTCCAGTGTTGGTTCAGCATTTAGCTCCTCCATAGTTGGTAGGCGTTTGACAGCAAGGGCTGCAGGCATTACAGTATTTTCTCTAGCATAAAGCTCAGAGTAGTGCTCGACCCACCTATCCATCTGTTTACCCTTATCGGTTATTTTCTCCACATTGATGGTTTTTAGTGGTCCCCTCGTACTTTTTTGGGAACTAAAGGCTTTCTGTATAGTGTGGTAGATTTATCATGGTGCTGTCGCTGAGCTGGAGCCAGTACTCATTTGCACATCGAGCAGTTTGTTTGGCTTTTTCTCATAGCCTTCAGGATCTGTAGGGTTCTAGCACTCTGTGAAAATTTGCACTCAATCGCAGCACTGCGCTTAGCTTCAATGACAGATGTCATCTGATGAAGCATCAAACCAGTCATTTCACTTTGCTGTCTTCTTACCATAGCTAGCAAGCGCAGAATGGTGTTCTGCGTGTGCTCCCAGTTCTCTGTAACAGTATCACCATGCTGTGGGCTACTGAGTGCTTTCTTGAAGGTTATGGTAAATAGAGCGATCATGACAGAGTCTGACATCTTGCTGATACCGATGCGTGTTTTCCCTTCATATCAGACATGATGGAGTTTTCTTGGTTGTGCTCTGATGTTGCAGCAAACCAAGGAATGATCTGTTATCACAATCTGTACTATGGTATGAGTGCGTAGAGAGCACGGACTTGAGAAGTGGTCTTCTGACAAGAATCAGATACATTTGGCGCCACTGCTTGGACTGTGGGTGTTTCCATGACACCTTATGCTGGAGTGTTGTCTGAAAGTAGGTGTTGGTCGCGCAGAGGTCATGATGGACACACAACTCAAGAGTCCTTGTCTATTTTAATTCATTTGGCCAATACCAAACCATGACAGACACGAAGGCCATGAAACATTATCAGCACCCACTCTAGCGTTGAAGTCACCAAGGAGAACAAGTTGTTCTTGCCTAGGTGTGCTTTTGATGCTGCTGCTAGATTCTCGTAGAATCGTCTTTAGCTTCCTAGGCAAAGTAGGAGCATACACACTGGCCAGGGTGATGGGACCTGCACTAGTTTGCAGGCGGAGCATTAACAGACATTCTGATCCATTTTCATCTGGTTCAGCCATTTTATTTAGCGATTTTTTTACCACAGAACCTACTCCATGTTCTCTAGTTTTATTAAAGGTCTTTCCGTTGCCAATAAAATGTGTAGTCACTCACTCACTATTTCCAAAGCCTGCCAGGCGCGTTTCCTGAAGTGCAGCTATATCCACCTTAAGTCGTTTAAGCTCATCATTAATTATGGCTGTCTTCCTGACATCATTTATGTCCTGCAGGATTTTGTATAGTCCAGTCAACATAGTCCGGATGTTCCAACATCCCAATCTTATTTTATGCTTGGTGCGAAATTATTTTGTCCACAGTTCGGGTTGACCCTAATCCCCATGCACCCAATGGGGAAAGCAGACAGTGGCGGGACAACACCTAACTGGCTGGGGGCTGCCTAGCTTGAAGCGGTCTATATCTGTCCAGTGAGATCCTAGAACCTCTCCCACTGTCTGAAGTAGCCCCTGGCGCAATGCACTGCGTCAGTGGGGCAAGATCCTTATAACCGGTAACTGCTACTTCCCATGTTTGCAGACACCATAGGATTAAGCTGGAGTGTCCTATCCAGGGCGTGGGCTTGGGCACAGTTATATGGAGATCAAGCGGTTAGTGTTACCATATCACTTACTTTACTGTTCTGAGTCGTGATGAAAACTTGGAATTTAAAAAAAAAATCATTGAAAAATATCAGAATTAGGCAAATAAAATTGTTTGAACTGTATCAGAACGAAACATTAGAAGCAAAGGTGCAAGAGATGTCTGAGGTATACTCTGTTATAGTAAGCAGGAGAAAAATCATGGAAATCCATTGTAGCAGACTGTCTGTGTGGAGTTTGCACTTGATACTGATCTGACAGGTTATCTGGTGGTCTGCCTTTTGTTTTAACTAATATGGATCTGCCTTATGTTGCCTAAAATCCTTATTGTTTTTGCTCTTTCAAGATCTAAAATTATGCCAACTCTTCTGTGTTACATATTCATACCAGACTTAGTTATGTAGTTATTATAATTATTTCCCCTGCTCTGATCTGTTGCATTTCACAGTTGTAACACACTTACCTTTGTTTCTCCCCATTTCTACAGACATGCATGCTGATAAGCCATTATGCATACTTGTCTCAAAAAACATTTTGATGCCCATTAACTCTTAGTATAGAGCTCAACACGCGAGAGTTTATTTTTAGACATGGCTACCGTTACGGATGTTGCATTAAATAATTTATTTATAATGATAACATAAAGTGTTATATCAAAATGTGAAGAAATGAAACCCCTGTCATGCACTTAACTAAATTGTTCAGTGGTTTTAAACATGCATGCAATACAGTAATGAGTGCAGAAAAATTTAAAAACAAATTGTACTTATCAATATGTATAATTAATTCTAGTAAACTTCAACCCCTAAAACTACTTTCATTTTAAAGTACACCCATTTTTCACATAATGTAGGAAAGTTACGGTTGTTTCTGAGCACAAATAAAGGTTTTATCTTGAAAACAAAGTTGTACTTACCCACAAAAATAATCCAATTTGAAGCCTGGAACTCCTAAAACCACTTCCATTTCAAAGTACATCCATATTCACATAATGTAGAAAAGTTTCAGTTGCTTCTTATCATAAATACTGTTTTTATTACAATTGGAAATTTGCTGGCACATTTTGAAGACGCACTCAAAAACTGAAAGTATACTTTATACAATGTAAATTTTCCCTTCATTCTTAAAATTAAACTACTTTGCCTCATGGTATTTGGCAAAGCAGTTATTTGGGTGAAGGTGTGGATGGTCTGTGCAACCTTCACAATAAAACGTTCTCACTCTAACTTCAGGAGTGCTACAAATAACGCACCTGTGCTGAAATTTTGATTTTTTTTACAATATTTCTGGTTCCACACAGACGGTTCAATGGACTGTTATGTTGATTTGCGTGGGCTACTGTGTGGGATATTTTGGATAGTGTCAGAAGCAACAAGACAAAGTTCTGTAATTAATTGATTCTTAAACTGCAGTAGGGTCTGCTTCTTTGAATTATCTGATCTGGTGAGTGCAAATAACACAAAAGCATTGAACTGGGAAATTTCTAAGATCGAAAGAAAATTTTCTTCCACCGCTTTCTGGTTCTTCTGTTGAATGTTCCATAGGTTGTTACACACTGGTCAACCTTGTCACATCCATTCATTCGTTGGTTGTAGTCATCAATCATAATGGGTTCGTGTTTTCTTTCGCCAAAACGATTTTTTATTTCTTTGGTTTCCACAGTTGCAGAATTTGACACTAGAATGCATGACTTTTTTGCCTTTTTATCTCTAAACATTTCACAAAGAAATTTACTTTCTAGATCCAGAACCCATTTCATCAGGAGATGCATCAGTTGTGTAGTCTTCAGTGCCTTTGGAAATTTTTTTCGATTTATTCCAGTAAAATACTGATTGTTGTCGGTAAGATACTGCAGCAATGCAAAACTTGTGTAGTAACGGATCTGCATAAATATGATGACCTTTTCCACATGGTTTTAGCAGTTTATCAAATACTTTGATGGCTTGTTGGCTCTTTACATCTAGCTCAGGACTGTATGATGTATTAGCACCAAAGTAAATCAACAAATTGACAACGTAACCCATACTACTGTCACAAAGGCCTAAGGTCGTGACATGATATTTCTTAGGCTTTGAGGCATTGAATATTTTATGTGCCCACCTGCCTTTCCACCCTATCACCATTTCATCTAAAGACAGCTCTTTGTAGGGATAATATGCCTCCTGAAATCGTGTTAGGAGTTTTTGAAGAAACGGCTCAATTTTTGCTTTTCCTTGTGCGTCAACATCACTTACATGGAACATTGTGTGATACAATGCTTGGAACCTGTCCTTTGTAAATATCTGCCTGGACCAGCGAGTCTGTATGTAAGGCTCGAGACCAGTAATCACTCACCTTTGGTTTTTTGACAATGCCCATGGCTATGATTAACAGAAAAAAACTTGTAAAGTTCATGTAGTGTTATTGGATGCCAGCTGCAATAAACAGACATTGTGCTCGCAGTTGCAGCTTTTGATTGACAGCGTTGATCAGCATAATCATTGACTGACACAAGTTCTTCCAATATTTTCTCTGTTAAAAAGGCTTTGAGGTTATACAGTGCTGGTGAGTCTTCTGGGACAATATCTGGATTCACACCAAGAGTCCTGCCGTAAAGTGGAACGAATCGAAATGCATTCTGAGTTGAACCCTTATCAGCTTCATTCCCTCCAACCCCCTGTTCAATAATATTGTTGTCCTGAAGCTCAGCATTACCAGATTGAGTGATTAATGATCTCAACTGTGATCTAGATCTACTCTTTCCTTTTTATGGCATTTACCCTTCCCTATTAATAGTCCCCTACCAGTTCTATATCTAGGTCCATCCAAGGGACACGCCCCCTCGTCCTCAGAATCTCTTAATCGGAACTGTCAATTAGCAATCCACGACTGAATATGCTGCGATGCATGTTCAGATGATAATCTTTTAGTACGACCATTTGAACATGCAGCCATTCTCTGACAGAAAATTTGTTTTTTTTTAACTAATCAGGCCTACTTTATTTAATACAAATCTAACAATATTTCACACAAACGTGACTATTCCGGTATTTTCAAATACGAAGTTTACCGGAAAAGGCAGAACTCTTTTATGTGATGAAAATGATATAAATAATGTTAAAACTACAGTTATTGAAATGGTAACCGAATCGTCTGCCTAATAGGCCAGCTGTAAAACGAGGATTGATCATCAGCCTATTAGAAAGGCAGGTCAGATATTAAGAGTTAAGTTTTGTTGAATTTTTTATACTGAATAATGTGAAATATATTGGGGACAACAATTATGAAACTTCACGATTCTATTTATTGTAGGCACTTCAGCAAAAATTTGGTCAGATCAATAGGACATGTAAGTCAGTCTCACCTACTCGCATTCATTGGTAGCACATGAAGCTAAGTACCTTGAGTGAAGACAAGTGTGGCTGAGCCCTGCATTAAAGAAACAACAGATACTGTTGAAGTATTTTTAAATATACTACGTTTTCTAGTTTTTATTTTGCAACATATGGAGAGTATGGGCCACATTGCAATTGACCACCTTACAGAAAGCCTGCACCCGAGCACTTTATGGCCTCTTGCAGTGCAGTGGTCATTTTGGTAGCAGTTTATTTTACAAAATGATGTTGCTGGCCCTCAAGCAACTCACCTGTGTTGCCTTTTATGGCCTGCTTCGTAGGGAACTTCCTAGTATCAGGCCTTTATAGACTGCTGCCATTCCATTTTTTGTGACAATAACCCTCATTTTACAGCTGGTGCATTAAACCATATCAGTCCATTTGTGCAGCATTGCTTTTTAATTCATTTAAATATATTGCATTTTACATTGTGAAGCACAGAAGATGAGTCATTTGTGATCCAACTCTTTAACACATTAACTACCGAATTGAAAAACACACTGTGGCCGAATTAAATTTTTTTTCCCATTTTCATCCTGTAGGTGTTTGCACAAAGTAAGCTGTAGTTTTCGTAATTGTTTACAGATTTTTATGAATTACACGTCATTTTAAAGATAAATGAATGTACTATTACAATAAACATCGGTTGTAACTCTAATAGAGGTTGTTGCTATTTAACGGCCCTCCGATGGCCGAGGACTTGCAATATTTTCACAATTATAACTGCTTGCGCCCCATCTCTATCAAAATCACAATTTCAATCAATGTGCACACCGTTTTCACTCTTGTCCTCGTCGCTAGATCTATCAGTCAAGTGTTGAGACACGTTTCTATCCTATTCAGCCGTTAGATGAGATGTACACGCATTTTTTGTAGTCCTATCACTAGTTGCCACGGTAAACAGTTTTACACGATTTGGTAACTAACCCAAAATGCTGAAAAATATGAACATAATATCAATTTTCCAGTGTTCTACAACAACCATGCTTTGGGAATTTGTTTTCTGGTGGCAACTTAAAATCTCGAACCAGATCAGAAAGTGTTTCAGTACATTTTTCATTCGTTTTATTACTAAAATTAGATTGGCGCTCTGAGCGGCTTGCGGTCCAAATGTGATTATTTTGTGAGCTGCTGACAGCGGCTTGCGGTAGTTAATGTGTTAATTTTCCTATTGGGGATTACATTTCTGGTGGTTACTGTCATCGTGAGCAGAGTGGTGAGAGCACTGGTCTCTCACGGCAAATGTACCAGGTTTGAAACGTGGTGCCACCACGTTTCAGTCTGCCCAGCTGTAAATGGGAGAAAAAGGTAGCAAGGAAGAAAAAGGAACTGGTCACCCCCACCTCTGGAAGCTGGACCTAGTGTGGTGAGGTCTCTAACAAAAAACTTCTCCCCTACGACAGTATCTGCTATGTGACTACCTTTACCGTATTGTCATCATATTCCGCAGGTTTAGCTCTTTGTACTAAATATAGAGTTATTGTTGACGGCAAGGTTCTGATGTTAAATGTTTCAGTGGTAAACATAAAAGAATTATTTTTGTAAGTTAATGTGCATTCATAAATTTTTTTTTTTTTTCCTTCAAGGTGTTCCTTTTCCACCTAGTCATAGAGTGAGTATGAGTGAAGCATTCGATGCAAAGGGAAAGCCCAGACCAGACATTTTGAAGCAACATTTCATTTTGGAGGGAAGGGTCACAGAAGATGTAGCTCTGCGTCTTATCAATGAAGGTGCCGCACTCTTGCGTCAAGAGAAGACCATGATTGATATTGAAGCACCTGTCACTGGTAAGTGTGAGGACAGTGTAACTTTTAAGCTGAAGTTACATGTGTGTATGTGATAGGCTGCTTTTTTGTTTTAACTACTATGGGTCAGTCAGTCTAATATTGCCCAGAATTCCTTTGCTGTTTTTAGATCTAAAGCTTGTGTATACTGTTATGCAGGTCTTTGAAATTTGTTTGCATGTAGCTTTCACTGCATTTTTTTGTAAGTTTGTCAGTATATGTCCTCTTGTAACTTCTTTATTTGATTCCATGTGTAGTTCATGGGCCTTGAGTTTGGAACTCGTGGTTTGCTCCTGTTTAAATCTGCTTTCAAATGTTTTTCTTTTCTTTAACGTTTTGATTGTGCCAGTTGTTATCTATGCTTTGTGATGGGTTTTTTTTTTTCCAAGAATTTCTCAGAGTTTATACCACATGGTTTTTTTTTTGGTTTTTTTTCTGTATTTACCAGTGGTCTTATAAATTTGTTTTGTCTTTAGTAGTTGAAGCACTGGTACTTATTGGATATTACAACAGCAATTGTTTTTCCTGTTTCATGATTTCTGATAAATTCCACATTAAGCTGTTGTCTGTAGCTATGAGTTATTGTATATCACATGAACTTCATCTTTATTTTGGCTAACAGTTAAAAAGCATGTTAAATCCTTTTAATTGGAAACATAATTCCATAATTCATAGCAGGTTGATTTAAAGCATGTAAGTTTATGAATGTTTCTCCAGTTACATTGATTGTCCCAAGTCCACAATTTTTCATGGTCTCGGCAAAGTCACAAGTTCCTTCCTGTCTGTGCATTTAGGTCATCCATCAAGATTGTAACGTTTTTACTTCTCTTGTTATCCACAATATTTTAAACTCTGTAAGATTCTTCATTGGCATTAGTTGGTACAAAACATTGGATGCTGTTCATCTTAATTTTCTTTTTGACAGTTTTGAATGTTGATGGTATGTCTGGGTACCATTGTTTCCTATTCTGTGAGTGCCTTCTGCACTTCCTTTGACATCATTAGAGGCACTTAAGTCTGCAGGATGGAGTAGCTGGCCCATGTCCAACTGTCCTTGGTTGCATTATGACATGCTTGGTAGGAGACATTGTTACTGTTTATTGCTTCCTTTTCTGACATCAATAAGACACAAGCCCTTTAAACAATTAATATGTTTATACTGAATGCAATGACAATGCTTCTTGGTCATCCCACTTCCCTGAATGAAATTGATGAGCATGGGAAATTTATATTCCTGCCTTCCATGAAATTTAGCGCACAGCTTAAGATATAATTTTTAACGGGCATATGGCACAAAATAGAAACAGCGAGATATCGAAAAAGCATTTATCGAACAGCATAAGACCAGGGGATTGGTGTATAGACATTTTCAAAAAATTTCCGACATGAAGGGTATGTTAATGATTTCTGTTTGTTGTAAAGCATTTGAGTTAGTTGAAATACATTTCTGTTAAACTGTTTTTATAATAAATTATAAAATTCAATTTAAAATTCATTATTATTATCACAACTACAACAATTATGCGTCAATATCATATCTGATGCTCAGTTGTGAGAAAAGCTGCTCATGTGACATTTTTCAGATGACTGCCTTTCAGAGATGGAAGGAGGATTGTTGGTGATCCCATGTTCATTAATTATTTTTAAAAAAGCAACAAAGAATATTTATGTACCAGTTGTGCTGCTAAATTCAAATTTTATTGTTCAGTTGCAGATTATCTTTCAAGCTGTTATAATGAAGACTTTTAAGATCCAGCTTCTGTATTTGTGCTCTTGATGAGTGTACTGCTGCTGGGCTGCAGACATTTTTAAATGTTATTTGATTGGTTGCCCTGACAAAACCATTTTGGCATGAAATCATTGTTATGAATTGTTATATTGTAAATTGTGGTAGCCTTCATGATTTTGTGTAATAACATTCATTCTTCATTTTCCTTCCCCAGTTTGTGGTGATATCCATGGACAGTTTTTTGATCTGATGAAGTTGTTCGAGGTTGGTGGTCCTCCTGCTTCCACGCGATACCTATTCCTTGGAGATTATGTAGACAGAGGGTATTTTAGCATAGAGGTGTGTATATACTTTGTACATTAAGCAGAAGCGATGAGATAATGGCGCTAATGTTTTCTGGACCAGTGTGTCTTATGAAACTGGGGGGCATTGGGTCTGATAATGATATAAGATGGTTTCTTTGGTTTAGATGCTTTTTCCCAGAAAGATAAAACATACAATTCTAACGAATGTACTGGATAAATAATGTTGAGCACATCATGGGGTGAAACAATCTTGGAAGTTAGCTTTTGCATGGTTTTTGCACACCAGGTTGAGCCTCACCAAAATACACAAGTTAGAATTCGTTAACGATGACGAAGAAGTGTATCGAAGGATGACGTGGACTGGAAAAATGGGAGTCTGCTTGTGGCCTTGGGCCTAGAAAGATATTTTATTCCATGTTACTTGGCATACAAAGCATCAGACCCAGTGTTAATTACTTACCAGATTGGGTATACATTTAACTTAAGCTTGGACCTCACTTAAAGTGTTGGTTTATGGCATGCTGCCAGAACACATGGCTGGCTTTAAAAAAAACGTCTTGATCACTACAGTGTTCAACAAACTAGGTTAATTAAAAATAAAGCCACCATAGATATAGGCATAGACTTTTGGTTTCTTATAACCAGCTTATTCATTATTACATAGACAAACACTGAGAAAGCCTGTTGATAGTATTACAGGCAGTCCACATGGATTAGAGATTTTAGAGACAGAAATAAAAAATTAAGAGTAATGCACTGTATGGCATAAAGCTGAACCATGTGATAGGAGGACTTGACATGTTTCTTGCCTACTCTCCTGGAGAGCTAAAGGACATTGATTTGATTTATGTGAATCTGCACCAGCCACCTATTTATGAAAGTCAGTATATTTCTGGTTGTTATTTTAGTTGTTCTCTGTGTTTGAGAGCTAAGCATTAGAACTGACTTGACATCAGAGTTGAAGATTCTTATTTTTGTGTTGGATTTCTTTTGATTTCCACCATTTTCCTATAAAATAAGAGCTTCTCTTACCATTTATCTTCTTATTTTGATATTAAGTTCCTCAAAATTTCATATATAGCTGCCAGGAAATGTGTATGATTCCATGCTTTTTAAAGACTTATTTACGGGTGCAACCTATTTATCATTAGTTGCATTTATTCTCAAATTGTATTTTCAAACCCCAGTTGTTGCAACCTCTTATCAAGTATTATCATTTTGTCTCGTATCTAGTTATGGTTACAGGACAGAAGAGCCAGGTCATTAGAAAATCTAGATTGTCAAGCTGTATTGTCCACTGAATTCCTTCTAATGATTACAGATCCCCAATGCATTGCCACATATGTCCCCATACCCCCATCACCAGATTTATTTATATAAAAACAGCAAATACACAAACTGTCAGAGATCGAGTCCGTGCCCCCATCATTTGGTTCTCATATCCCCAGGGGGTATGGATACCCCTGGTTAAGAATTCCTGCTCTTGTTGTTGAGGACACAGTACTTGCTGGATTTTGTAACAGTACAATTTTTCTTTTGTTTCTTGATTTCTGAGATATACTACATTAAACTGTTGTCTGTAGCTACTTTCTGTTGTATATCTCTTGAGTTTCATCTTTATTTTGGCTAACAAAAGGTTGTGATCTAATGCCACGTCTACTCCTCTGCATACTTTTACATTGTGTAATGATGATTTAAACTTCTTGTTTATGCATATATGGTATATGATCAGTATGATTTTCTGTTCTGTGGTCTGATGATATTCATGTTGCTTTGTGTATTCTATTATGTGGAAACATGCTTCCTTCTATAGCCAGATGATCTGAAGCACAGAAGTTTGTGAATAGTTCTCAATTTTCGTTCACTCTCTCAAGTCTGTATTCCCCCTTGATTTCTTCAAACCCACTGTTGTCTGTCCCTATATTTGCATTTAGGTCACCCATCAGAATTTTGATGTTTTTTCTGCTCTTTCTATCCATAACATATTGCAGTCTGGTGTAGAATTCTTCTTTGTCATTCACAGGCGAATAACACTGGATGATGTTTACCTGTATTTTCTTTTTGGCTATTTTGAACAGTGCAAATTAGAAGGGCTGAAATTGTATGACAAGATCACTAATGTGGAGCTGATGGAAAGAACCAGAAAAACACCAGTGGAACAACGCGTGAGAAGACGCTGGTGATGGGTAGGATGCACCTTATGAAAACTAGTAGATAGCATAACAAGGCAGTCCCTGCCCAGAAATCTCTAGAAGAGAAAGACCAAAACACACATGGAGAAAAGAACCGGAGGCCGGCTGCCTTTAACCGTCCCAGACTTGCTCTGGTACCCAATTCATGAGGCTGAGTTGACCCTGGAGCCGTTTGCGGTCTTTTAAAATCCCACCTCAATTGGGGGCCAAACCATGAACTGCGGAGCTGGGAAGTCAGTGCACTAACCACTGTGCTACCGCGGCTCTACTGAAAGATTCAGTGAATACATAAGACCATGACTGGCAAAAGTTCTAATCTATATGGAATGAGACATATGTTTTCTTTCTTTGATCCTTAGCCACTGACCGTCACAGCAGTCAGTGGCCATTACGCCTGGTGGCGTCTTGTAGAGCAAAAACAAATTGATTCCACTTTGCTCAGTCGGCGGCCATCCTTCGTACAGTGCCCCAACTCTGGTTCATTCTTTGCATCTCAGCCTCCACAGTCCTCCGCCAAGTTGTTTTTGGTCGGCCTCTCTTTCGTTTTCCTTCAGGGGTCCATAGCATAGCTGTTCTTGTGATGGCATCGGGGTCTCTTCTGAGGACATGGCCAACCCAGCTTCAGCGTCTGCCAGCTATGACCTCTTGCTTGCTCCGAGTAAGCAGATCTTGGTTGGTGATGGTATTCAGCCAAAAGATTCTGAGAATTTTTCTTAGGCATGTTGTGTGAAAAGAGGACAATTTTGACATTTCCTTCTCTGTAACTCTCCAGCTCTCCGCGCCATAGAGAAGCACAGAAAGCACACATCCTAATTTTGTGGAGACGTGTGTTCTGCTGTTATCCATGCTTTGTGCAGAAACCATCAATAAGATAACAGACACACAAAAAGTAGATTTAAACAGAAGCAAAACCAGAAGTTCCAAAGCCAAGGTTCAAGGAGTAAACACAAAAACGAACAAAGAAGAAACATCAGAATAGACAAGAGGAAATATATTGAGAACTTGGCAAGAGATGCAGAGAAAGCTGCAGTCCAGGAATTATGAGAGACCTGTACAACAGCACAAAAAAGCTAACGGGGAATGCAAGCAGCAAGTGACCTCATCAGAAATAAAAATGGAAAATTGATTAGCAACATAAATGAACAAATGAAGAGTGATGGATCATCTCAAGGAACTTGTCAGTGGACCAGTTCCACCAGATCCTAGACAGCCAGGTAGTAGAAAAGGGGTTACAAGTTAACTGAAAAACCAAATAAGGAATAAATAAAGAAAGCCACAAAGTTTCCAATAGATGGAATGCTGCAGGTTTAGATGGTATTCCAGCAGAAACCATTAAAGCACCTTAATAAAAATTGCAAATTGCTTGGTAAAGTTCCTGGAAGCAGAAATCCCAGCAAACTGGAGGGAGAGATAGCTGGTCAAGTTGTAAACGAAGTGAGATTTGCAAGGGTGCACAATTTACAGTATAATAATTTTAGTGTCGGTGCCAGGGCAAATATTAAACAGGATTATCTGTCAGAGATTAAATAAAACGGCCATTAACAATTAAGAACAAACAGATCCTGTGCAAACTAGATAGCCACGTTGTTTGCTAAACTCTCCGCTGTACATTGATTTGTGGATTTTGAAATGACTTTCAACAGTTTAATCAGAGAATCACTTTGGAAATTGATGCTGCAATACAGGGTCCACCGTAAGTTCATTAACCTGTCAGGAAACATATGAAGCCACGAAATTATAAAATTCTGAATGAAAGATAGCTTGCAGAATCCTTTAAGATAGGAACTGTAGCAGGATCCTCATTACCAGTTCTCTTCTTACTGACTATATAGATTGAATTATAAAAAAACAACAACCAACAGAAATGGCAGTCATTTCAGTGGACTCTGACTAAACAGCCAGACAATCATGATTTTGCAGATCACCTGGCTCTTCTTTTTTTTCTTTTTCATAATCGTAGTTAGGTGCAAGAGAAAATGAGAATACTTGATGATAGACCACAGAAGTTGTCTGAAAATGCATGAAGAGGAGACAAAAATGTGAGAATAAATGCAGAAAATGATAACCAGATTATTTAGAGGAATGCCCCCACCTCATGTATTGGCTGTGACATAAATTGGGAGAAACAGTTAAAGTACAGAAGGCAAGAGGAGCTTTCATTGCATTTGGAGATATGTTTAAATCAAAAGAAATCAAGTGAAGCACAAAAATAAGAATGTTAAACTGAAATGAGAAAGCAGTCCTATTATAAGGCTCCGAAATGCTGAGCAACCAAAATGATGGAGAAATTTACAGACTTGTTATGAATGTGTGGTTTGCTTAGCATAGAAGGATTAAAATGATGTGAGAAGATCACCAGTGCAGAAGTGATGGATTACCAGAAACATACTGGTGGAACTAGGGGTGAGAAAAGTTGCTGAATGAGGATTTCTTGATGTAAATAAAGTCTGCTTCAGTGGCCATGAAGTATATGTCAGACATTCAAATGCCAAAGATAGCAGCTGATAGTAATGCTATAAGTAGTGCCAAACAAATGTTTATCTTAATGCTGCTTCTAACAGAATTGTCTATTAGATGATATAAAACAAGTTTCAATGACAAGTTATTGTTTTAAAAAAAATTGGGCACAGTATGCGATTCCCAGTTGTATTTAATGCATCTCTAAAATTTATTTGAAACAAAATATACCTGTTCAGTAAGAGCATGTCATATTTTATGCTTTAGGACTTTTTTTTTTAACTGCCCATCTTTACCGACACTCTCTAACCTTATTTAGCAGTTTTATGCACGTCTTTACATATCTGAGGCGTGCTTTCAGCAGATTTTGTGAGCCTTATAAAATACTTTACGTTGGATTGCTTCGTACCTGCAAAAGAAACTCTTGTATATAAGATTATTGTATTCAAGTGACAGACACCTTTCATATAACTTGAGAAATGAACTTCACCCAGGTAAACTATGAGATTGCCATACTCTTAATTTATTCATTATGCTTCGTGTAGTTAATTTTCTGTAATATTATTTTTTCGTTCTTGTTTTTTTTTTTTTGCAGTGTGTTCTTTACCTGTGGGCTTTAAAAATATTGTATCCAACAACATTCTTCCTGTTGCGTGGCAATCACGAGTGTAGGCATCTTACAGAGTATTTCACATTTAAACAAGAATGTAAGTCTGCTTTGTTATTTGGGAGTGTTATAGCATTAGATGTTTTAATTTTTAAATAAATACTTTCATGAAAAGAGTAATAATTATTTCATTGATATGTTGGCTGAGAAGTATGTGATGAGATATAAGGTCATTGTTGAAATTTTTAATTTTAATTTGAAGTCTTTTTTTTTTAATACAAAGTGAAGAGACCTAAGACACTTATCACCAAGAGCTAACGCTCAGTGATGGTGGATCAGAGACAAGAATTGCCAAGTCTTCTTTTCCTGTGTCATCAGTTTAAGATCTTTCCATGTATTTATTCCTCATCCCCTTTTGGGGGGGTCAGAGTGGCTAAGAGGTATGGCATCAGCCTCAATTTCTAGAGATATCAGGTTCGATTCCCAGTTGAGAGAATATAATTTTACGAAAATTTTTTTTCAGAACCAGTGGTCCTAATGATGTTATACCTTCCCGTGGTCTCCTGGGTAGTGAAATTGGATGTATAACCTTCTCGGATAAGGGCAAAAAAATAGGAGGTCCCGTGTGCAAGTTGCGCACGTTAAAAATCCCTTGGCAGTTTGAAATTGTAAAGAGTAGGCCGCAAAATTTAAAAATTAGAAACCTGCCCACCATAATAATATTTATAGGATGTGTGATTCCTATATACACACATTGGGATCCTGGCCGGTACTCCAGAGTTTGTGCACTGTGCTGAGATCCTCCTTGTGTGTGATCTAAGGGAGAAGATCGGAGCACTGATGGAGTTGTCCGTGTGCAATGAAGATGGTCCTTCAAACCAAACCTCATCCCCTTTATGCCTGTCTCCAGTTCTCTTCTCCATGTATTCCTTTTTTTAAGCCCACAAAAAAGGGGAGAAAGTTGCATTGTATGTGTGTGATGTTTTTAATTCATAATGTATTGTTAAATTGTGTTTTATATGTGTTTTTTGTTTTCAATATTATTTTGAAGGTAAAATCAAATACACAGAGAGAGTTTATGATGCTTGCATGGACGCCTTTGACTGTCTACCCCTTTCAGCTTTAATGAATCAGCAGTTTCTTTGTGTTCATGGAGGACTTTCACCTGAAATTCACACTTTAGAGGATATAAGAAAGGTAAATATTATTCTAGGTAAATTGTAGAGGAGTTTCTGAATTATTGTTTCAAATGTATCTGTATATAAGTAACTTGAAGGAAAGATTATCCCCTTGGTGTGTATCACTGAAGCTACTGAGTGTTTTTTTTGTTGTTATCAAAACAGCCTTATTGCACCGCTCTGTCACTATTCAAGTTTGTTCTTCTGAACTTCCATACGAGCATTATAAAATTGTAGTTCTTTACATTTACAGTAAACTAAACTTTACAACAGTGATAACATTTTTCTCTGCATGTGGTGAGTTGATGAGGTATAAATATGGTGATAGGGGACCTAGTGTACTGAATGAGATCAGCTGTGAAGGTTTCTGAAGATAATAAGTTTGGTGTGTATACAGAAGACCTTACTTGCTACCACATTTCGATCTCAATCAGACTTATTCTTGATCAATGTGAATAATAGCCCAATGGGCTGATCACCCGTTGGCTTGTCACACCGATTACGGAAACAACGGCAGATGTATCTATTTGTTGTTGCCCTAAAGACGCCGCTAGGCGTGATGGGAAACTACAACAGAGAAAATCAATCTGCTGTTGCCCTTAAGACGCCACAAGGCGTGATGGCCTCTGACTGCTTGGTCGGTCTTTGGCTAAGGACGGAAGAAGAAGAAGAATGTGAATAATAGCTTTGTTAAGTGTCTAGGGTATTGTAATAGTGTTGTGGAATAATCTCAATACAAAACATATACAAATAAATATTAAATCCTAAGATAAACTCGACTAACTCCAGCTGTTAAATTTTATAATGAAAAATTTTCTGTTAAACTTTATTGGTCCTGAGCCTAAATATTGTTTTGGTCAGGACTTTAGTCAATGATAATCAATTTGATTGCATAATATAATTACAAATATATATTAAAATATTTACATGCAATAGACATGGGTACAATTTTCAAATATTTTCAAATGGATATTCCTTAATATATCTAATTACTGGTATTATGAAGCATGTCGGGAATTATCATCATCCCAATGTTCTTTAGTTTTAATAATATGGTCTCTGTTATTCTTTTTGGAGGAATGTTTTTATTCAATACAGGAGATCTTTCAGGAATAGTAATAAGTTGTTCCAGGCCAGATATATCACTTATCTGAGCCCTGGAATCGCAGCAATTGCAGTCAGTTTGGCCAAACGCTTCAAAATCCTCTGGTCTTAAGCCTCTTTTATAACAGCAGGTGTCAGAGACTCCTTGATCTAGTGCTGAATTGCTCTATCATTCAGTATCAGCATCATACAAGTACCAGCAGGAACCCCTGTCAAAGCAAGTTATGGTTCTGTCTTAATATCAAACTAATTCCTCCAAATTTACCTGTAAACATACATTTCACCAAAGAACATGGTCAGCTCTTCTGACAACCTAGCTTCTCCACTTTCATGTGATGGAACAAATGGTACCAGTTTTCTTTTATTTTTCCCTAATGGAGGCTACGCCTCTGCCATTCCTGCAATACTTCACCATGCAATAAGATAGGTGTAATGTTTCTGCATGATCATCATATATATTCCTGTAGTTCTAACTTTCTTAAATGGTCCATAGTATAATGCATCAACAACTAGGCCATGCCTAAGTCTGCTATGGAACCATTTAATTACAACCTTTTGTCATGGCCTTTTCTTATACACAACCCTTTTTCAAATCAAAAAAGTCAATAAAATCAATCTTACCACATGTAAAGGAAATCTACACAGGTTACGATGAATAAGGCATTTGAATATGGCACACTTTTAGATTTGCCCACTGTCCCAGACTGATTTCTGTAGTTATATCTTATAAAACACAGCACAAGTCTGTCACCGCTTCCTGCTCTTATGAATATTTTTTAAAAATGGCAACGAGCAGCGTACTCTTTCGTGGTCACATGCCTTGGCCAATCGGACTAAGCCTATCTTTATTTTTGAATTAACTTTAAAAAAAAAATCTCAAGATTAATGACATGTATTTTCAGACTGAGGACTGGTCAAGACAGATTGAAATACTAAGTATGCAATGGATTACAGTTTGGAAAAATAACATATCCTCCAAGAGTGTCATTTCAGCATAAGAAGCATAACCCACCATCTATCTTGAGGGAGACTTTGTATGATAAGCCTGTGACTGACTACTTATTTATGAGGGAGATTTGACTATATGAGAGTGAATGAGGAAGAAAAAGATAAAGCTTTAAGGCCTTTGAATATTGGGATACCAGATTGATACACTAAACTGAGAAATGTCCACAGTATTGTTCAGTAGATTTTCCCACTGGAAGGTTTAGGTTTTATAATTTAAAATGTGTTGTCACAGCATCAGTGTGCATACAAATTACCTGGGTTAATTTGATCTGGTATTTAAATTGCCAGTCTCGGTTGTAGCAGATGCATTGAATTTCCACTGTCCATATAAAGGAGGTGCTGATTTGTGTGTTGAAGTATCAGGCTTTTATTTTAATGCCTGCAAGAAAGATCCAATGTTTATGGCATGTTATAAGACAAAAAGCTAATTAACCTAGTTAAGACAAGAATTGCAGAATGTATTGTAAAGAAACCATATTCTGATATTTATCATTTTGTTGGAAATTGAGTTCGTTGATAGTGTATTAAATATTTAATACACTGAAGATTTATATTGCTAGAAGTGCATAACTTTGTAGTCTCTAAACTCACACACACACACCCCAACATACATTAGCATAAAGGCTAATCAAGTGTAATGTATTTTTTATTAATATTAAAGTAAAATCATTTCTACAACAAATAGCAAATTTACTGTATTCTATATATATATATATATATATATATATATATATATATATATATATATATATATATATATATATACGAGGGTGAGTCAAGTGAAAACCGGAAATATGTTATAACAATAAGAATAATCATGCCATTATATTGTAACTTGCCAATATTGTTGCCCTGGATGTCTCGAGTGTCATGCACGTTCCATCGCGGTGATGACGCATAAGGTGACGTCATAATGACGTTTTAAAGATGGCAGCCCCTCTAGTGGAATTCACCAAACAGCAGCAGCATTCTGTTATTCAATTTTTAATCAGCGAAGGGGTGAAACCAATAGAAATTCATCGGCGAATGAAGCTCAAGTACGGTGATGCATGCATGTCAAGGTCGCAAGTGTATGAATGGTGTACAAAGTTCAAAAACGGCGTGATTTCTGTGACAGATTGTTCACGACCGGGTCAGGCACACAGAGTAGTGACTCCAGAATCGATAGCAACCGTTGAACAACTCGTACAGGGAAACCGCCGATTGACTGTGGATGATATTGCCACACATCTTGACATCAGTCACGATTCAGCACACCACATCATCTCTGATGTGCTACAGTACCACATATACAGTATATATATATATATATATACCTGTCACAAAAAGTAGGGGATATTGAATTTAAAAGTTATCCAAAGACAGTATATTTCAAATTAGTTCATTTATTCCTTCGTACAAGTAAACTTGAGCATCATAACAAGACATTTGCGGTATAAGAAGTGTTATGGCTTTACTCATGATTTTAGTCAACCAAGGCGGGGTAGGTACTTCATTTTCATTAAAATATTCCAATATTTCTAAAAACGTGTAGGGCCCCCGTTTGCCGCTAAACATGCATTGAAACGACGTCTCATACTGCAAATAAGCCTTCTGATGTTGTCTTGAGGAATTCTCTGCCACTCCTGCTGAAGGGCCTGGGCTAACTGCTGAAGAGTCTGTGGAGCGGCTGGACGTTGTTGGATGTGTCTATTCAGGAGGTCCCACAAATGCTCAATAGGAGACAGGTCGGGGGGACATCGGTGGCCATGGTAACGTTTGGATATGCTGCATCTGAAGGTGATCTTGGATGACGCGAGCACGGTTGAAATCTGGTCCGTCCCGTTGAGCAAATGGCAAAACGATAGGCTCGATGATGTCACGGTAGTAGAGCCCTGTGATATTGACCTGGCATATGTGAAGATCGGTCCTGTCATTCATACAGATGCCTGCCCACACCATTACACTGCCACCTCCATAACGGTTGTGTGCAACAGTTGCAGGAGGCTGGTAACGCTCACCTCGCCATCGCCAGACACGTATTCGACGATCATGAAAATCCAAAACGAAACGGGACTCATCAGAAAACATCACAGATGCCCACTGTTGATTGGTCCACCGATGATGACATTGGCACCAATCCATTCTTGCTCGCCTGTGTTGTGGTGACATGGGCAAAGCTATAAACGGTCTGCGTGAGGCCAGTTGCACTTGGTGCAAACGGTTTCGTACTGTCTGAGTTGAGACCCAGATCCCAGTGGTCTGTTGAAGGTGTTGCTGAAGTTGAGTAGCATTTAGAGTCCGAGTTCTGAGGGCCTGAGTAACAAGAAGTTGATCTTGGCGACGTGTAGTGACTCTTGGGCGGCCAGTCCGAGGCAGATCAGCCACTGTGCGGAAATTTTGATACCTGTTCCACGGTCTGCTGACAACTGACTGAAACATTGAGGTTCCGAGCAACATCCACTTGCCGACTTCCGGTTTGCAACATGCTTATGCCTATCCATCTCTGCTGTTCTGTCAAAAGTTCCATGACAAAGAAAAGAAATTTTATCTGTTGCAGAGTCTTTTTATACCTGTCCATGGTGAGTATTTTCATCAAACCCGAGATACACGCATTTTTGTGAAAAAGCATAATGTGTGAACTTTACGGATGGGCCCCACCTCTGTTCTTGGGATTGGCTTACTCATCACGAGTTACCAGGTCAACATGATATTGCACGTGAGAGTGGAGAAGAGCGTGCTCGATATGTCCATACAACCATTAAAATACGAAATCCACTCTTTTGTAAAATAATACATACCATCTTAAAATATCCCCTACTTTTTGTGACAGGTATATATATATATATATATATATATATATATATATAAATTCATGTTTCTTACAAATGTTTTAAAAAATTGTGTTTTTGTTCAAACATTTCTAATTTACAACTTCTGCAAGAAATGTTGAAATCTTGAAACAGTATTTGGAACATATTTTTTTACTTTTATTTGTACAGCTACATATTGATCTATCATTGCACTAATAGATTATCTAACATTTGGAAATTACGATCATTGAATATACATACCAAGCTTCGTTTGTTTAATTCAAATGTTATCTCAGTGTTAACATACGGCTGTGAGAGTTGGAAAATAACAAAATCATTGGAGAACAAGCTGAATACATTCGAGAACAAATGTCTTAGAAAACTCTTGAACATCAGTTGGAAAGAATTCAAGACTAATCGACAAATAAGAGAAGACTCTAGGCAGAAATATGTCTCCAACTATATAAGGAAAAGACGATGGTCATATATCGGTCATGTCCTACGAATGCAAAACAACAGAATACCACTGCAGGCGCTCACTTGGGTTCCTGAGGGTAAGAGGAAAAAAGGAAGACCAAAAGAAACACTTAGAAGAACAATAATAAGAGAAGGAAGAACGTTGGGATTAAATAATGTGCAAGAGCTAAGAGGAGTGGCATCACAACAAACAACCTGGAGAGCACTGGTTTCTGCCTTATGCGCCGTGTTTGGTGCTTAAAGAATTTATTATTATTATTATTATTATTGCACTAAATGTATTATAAAAAACAACAATCTTGAAACATCAGCACTTCTGTAAAAATAAACTTTCATCTTTTCTTTAAAGTGGAAAACACGTCGTCCTTGAAATATAGATATCTATCCAGTAAATCTCCACATCTTTTCATCAGGTTATTTGTTTAGGAATTTTTCTTTGAAATTACATAATTTTTTAAATTTAAAATTTCAACAACAAATCTTGTGATTCAAATGTACAAAAATACCCAGAACAGTTTTAAGCTTTGAATCTGTGGAATATTTTTCTTCAGTTCATGCATACAATGAACACAAAATTGTCTACAACAAAACGAAATGAAGAAACAAAAAAGCCTTTAAAAAGAATGTGTGGAGAAAGCTTAGCACTTGGATTATTTAACTGCAGTATGAAATTCCCTGTGGATAAAATTTGAATAGATCTGCTTCCATTTTACACTTTGTTGTCCGTATTCTAGGGATTATGCAACAGATTTGCACATTTAGATTTAAAAGGTAAAGGTAAAGGAGCCCGTTACACGCCCATTGAGGCATATTGGGAATATGGTGTTAGGCCCATATTATCTTGACCGTCGGCACACTAGGGGTGATGTGGTCGGCATCACGCCGGCCGCCTTAACCTTCCCAGAAATTTAGATTTAAAACTACTGTATTTTGTCCCCACATTCATCAAAATTCTGTGGGGAAAACATAACACGGGAATTGGGATGTTGGGCCACTCTGGTGTAGCTAGTCAATCCCTAAAGTTTTGACCAGAGAACCTGAAGTTGACCTTTTCCAGGATGCACCATATGAAGGTGTTTCAGGGTCTTGGTTAGAGATATAATCGTGCAAGAGTAGCATGAGTTCCTTAGCATCCCAATATAATTTGATATCTTTACACTGGTTCAGTTTAGTAGTAGATGTAAACTTAATATTAATTTCTCTCATAAACACATTAGGTATCACAACTCTGCTGTCATAGAGAAGTTTTATTGTTCCTTTTACTTATGGCACACCATCTATCAAGTGTATATTGTTCATTTCAAATTTGTTCTCATTTATTTTTATTGAAGCTGGACAGATTCAAGGAGCCACCAGCATTTGGCCCCATGTGTGACTTGTTATGGTCTGACCCACTGGAGGACTTTGGGAATGAAAAGTCATCAGAACACTTTACGCACAACACTGTCAGAGGTTGCTCATATTTTTATAGGTAATTGGAGCCGATACATGTGTTTGGCAACTCGTAAAGCGTATGGCAATGTAATTCAGCCAACCAGTAAGGAGATTAATATTAGTTTGGAAGAGATCCTTGTTTGTCTTGTTCTTCTTTTTATGTCAATGCAAATCTCACCAAATTACCGGTAATGAGGTTTTGCTTATAACACTCATAATAATTAGTAAGTAAAATAATTACTAGGTAAGTCAGTTTTTTTTTTTTCCAGAAAATAATTTGAAACTACAATATTATTATTCTCTCTTGAATTAAGGAATTTGGTTGACTTCCAGATTATTTTTCATTCCTCACAAATGTTTGCCAGATTTTATTTAATTATAAATATTGGGGTGTGTTTGCAATGTTGGAACCTTAGTTTCAGGTATGCCCGTATTGTGAATGAGCATATTAATAAAGACATAAAGCATCTTGGTTTCAGTTCCCAGTATTTGGCCAAATAGGTCAAACTTCTTTCTTCCTTTTTGTTATTTTAAAGTTTACACATATTTTAAATAATTAATTTTCCAAGATGCCTGGGATGTGTTTCGTCAGACAGCATTTGACTTACCAACAGCAGCTATGAAAAATTATGCAGGGAAACCTTTACATGCTAGACAGAAAGTGCACAGGAGTGAAAAATTACAGAGGAATAATGTTACTGTCAGTGCCAGGAAGAATATAAAACAGAATCAAGACCCCATAGATAGACAACTGAGAGGAAAACAAGCAGGTTTTTGACAAAACAGATCCTGTACACAAACCAGATAGCCACATTCAGAATAATAGTTGAACGTCTGGAATATAACTCACCTCTTTACATTGGCATTGTGGGCTATGAAAAGGCATACAATAACAACATTGCACTTAAAGAAACACCTCTACAGGGTGTAGAGTCGTACATTTATTTTGACATCAGTAGAGACAGAATTGGAGGGACAGACAGTGATATCAAATTAAGAATACAAAAGGCCAGGGGAGCTTTCATTGCATTGGGAAATACACGGAGATCAAGACTTCCACAAAAAACTAAAATTTTCATCTCGAATGTCAAGTCAATCCTAATGTATGGCTCTGAAACATGGACAACAACCAAGAAGTTACAGGCTTTCGTAAATGGGTGCTTGGCTGGAATAGGAGGATTGAAATGGCACGACAAAGACACTGATGACATGAACCAGACAAGTGCCAGTGGAACAAGAGATGAGAAGGCAATGGATAGAACACTCACTGAGGAAACCTGTTGATAGTATTACAAGGCAGTCTTTATTCTGAAATACTCTAGGTACTTTTAACTTTTTCTTGCATGGTAGAAGATAATGGGGCATGAGGCTTCTAAATGTGCTTTAAAAGGCGTGCGAGGCGTCTTAAGATGCTGTAAAGGGGTGCAGGGCCTCTAAGAAGCACTGGCTTAGAGATAAATGAGGCTTATAAAAACACTAGATTAAGATCAACAGCAATTAAAAAGAGCAACAATAAAACTACTCTTTAAACAAGGAAGGTGCTGTTCGGGTGAAGTTACAGGGTTTTTACAACACTTTCACAAAAATGAATTTTCCATTTCACAGCTATGCAGCATGTTGTGATTTCTTACAACAGAACAACTTATTGTCTATAATCCGGGCGCATGAAGCACAGGATGCAGGGTAAGCTAATATATCTTGTAATTGAGTCATTATACTAGTGCAAGAAGGTATCATTTTATGTTCATTTATGTTTAGAAACAAATAACGATGATCATGAAGCAGATGTCTTATTGGGACTTGTTTAAGGAATAATGTCTTTATGTTTAAAGAGAGTAGTTTTTGTGTGCAAAACATTTGTCATTTAAATAATGTTCGTGAGAGGGAAGTTTGTTGTGATATAAGCCAAATGCCCCATTGCATAGGTCAGTAATCCCACACCAGCAGTCCTTCTGCTTTCTGGACCTTGTCCATGTGTCCTGCATACTTGTCTTTATTTTATTTATTTATTTTTTAATATATATTTTCCATGACCTTTTCCCCCTTCATCATTTCCTGTAAGTTTGATCTCGTTGCCTGGCAAGTTATAATAAAGGTATAGTTTCTATATAGTATAAGCTTTCTGTCTGGAGACCTCGGAACTGAGCTGAGGTTTTTGGTTATGCTCTCACGTTAAGATTTATTTTACATAGGATTTGAAGGATTTTTATATCAGTGTATTCCACCTTGGCTTGTGAATTTTGTTACAATCATTCAGTGTTAATTTCATGTGTCGAATTCAGGAAAATACCAGTAAATTATTAAGTATTACTTCATTATTTTTGGTGTTATTTTGATTATTAAAGTCTTTTCAACGATGAACACATGACTCACTTGATGTTGACTGTTGTGTAGGCTTGGAGTCAAGCCTCCAGTCAGGCCTACTAGCCAACAATCTTCACCACAAGATGTTCCCTGCCAGACTATGTATTTAAATGATCATTCATACACAGTGGGTCTGTAAACATGTCAAACAAGGAGAAGGGCTATGGCTCAGAGATAGTCGAGGCTTATAGAAACACTAGATTAAGATGACAGCAATATAATATTTAAAAAAAGAGCTACAATAAAGCTACTCTTTAAACAAGAAAAAGACTGTTCGGATGAAGTTAAAAGGTTTGTGACAGCACTTCTGGCTTCACTTTCAAACACACTAGTCATGGCAAATGCATTATCTTTTTTCTAAATGCTATTCCCTATGAGGCATATCACATACTTTCGATTAATCATTAAAAAAGGTAACGATAGTCCCATGTCAGGATATTTTTAATGAACCGCATCATGGAAAACAGATTGCTACAGATAAACTGCCACAAGAACCATGTGCAGCTTTTGATGCAGGTTTCCTGCAATGTGGCAAGGGTAGTTGTGTCTCCATGTTCAGTAAGGAATTTTAAAAAATGAATGAACGCAGTAGTAATATTACTGTTACACATTTGAAGTGTGGAAATAAACTATGCTGTTAAAAATGTTGCTGCAGTGTGAGGGCTTTTATAATTTATATAAATGGCGTAGTTGTGATTGTTGTTGGCTCGCAGGGCTACAAAAACATCTGCCATTCATAACTAAGAAATCCTGTGAAGCGAATACTCTAAATAATACGAATGGAACTGCTAATTTTTAGCTGGAAGCTGATCTGCTGGTCCAGGTTTAAATTTACTGAACATGTCTTTATCATTACATAGTACTGTCATCTCACATTGTTTTTAAAGCTTGGGTCACATTTTCAATGTATTTACTCCTTTTAGTCTAAATTCTTAGAGTTAATTATTACAGTAAGCAGTGAGACACCAGTTCAGTACACAAATCAGATGCTGACCTATTACCGGTGACCTACTTACCGGTGTCCCTTACTTACTTAGTCATTCTCCTTCTACCGTGAGGTGTAGAGGTTTGGAAGAGAGAGCGCCAGACTATCCTATCGGCTGTCTTCCTCCTGGCCTGGTTCCATTCTAGTCCTCGATCCTTCAAAGATTGTCTAATGTTGTCCTCCCAGCGGACTCTGGGTCGTCCTCGGGGTCTGGATCCTTGGCTCTTTGTTTCCCATGCTTGTCGTGGTATCCGATCTTCTCCCATTCTGCAGACATGGCCAAACCATCTTAATTGGGACTGTTCTACTTGGGTCTGCAGGGGGTAGGATTTAAGGCCTTGACGTATCATCTGGTTGCGTACCATGTCTCTTCTTGTTACTACAACCACCTTCCTCAGATACCTCATTTCTGAGGTTTGGATCTGGCTTTTATGGGTTGTAGTCATTGCCCATGACTCGCATCCATATGTCAAGACTGGGACATAGGTGGAGCGGTATACAGCCATCTTCGTTTTCTTACCAACCTCTCTCTTGCTGAGGAATCCTCGATTTATGGCCTGAAAAAGTCTCCCAGCTGCTGCTTTTCGAGTGGCCAACTCTTCTTTGATGCCTCCCTTTCGGTCTATAATAGCTCCAAGGTATTTAAAGTGGTCGACCTGCTCCAGGACCTGTTCTCCCAGCTTAATCTGATGTTTTCTTTCTTCTCGTGATATCACCATGGATTTTGTTTTAGAGCTGCTTATGACCATCCCTCCTTACCGGTGTCCCACCAGTTAAAATTAAGCTTGTCGGCTAGTGGTGAGAAGTATGCAGTGTTGTTTTTGTAAATCTGGAGAAAGCCTTTGACAGAGCAAACAGGAGCAAACTCATTTTAGAAGACTGTGGAACACGAGGACAACTTGTAGATAATATTATTGCCGTGCACCACTAAAGGTTAAACTTTGCAAGAGTAACAGATGGTTACACAAGCATGCTTGAGGTTAACACAGAAGTATGGGTGTCAGGAACACTAAGACTTCTCTTGTTAGTCATATGTTGCTCTTTTGTTGTAAATGACTTGTTTGAAATACTGTGATATAGGTAGGTTGGGATAATCTTTTCCTCCTGTATGTAATGCTTCCACTGTAATTTCAGGTATAGGATGTACAGGAAAAGCCAGACCACAGGTTTCCCATCGTTGATAACGATATTCTCAGCTCCAAACTATTTAGATGTATACAACAACAAAGGTATGTTTATGTATCTGTGTATTCTTGATCTGAGATGTTCAGATTTTTATTTTTTATTATTAAGTGTTTATTGTGATACACATTTATTGCTATAGATCGCTTTTCTTCACTTTTGTCATGAAATGTAAATTGGTTGCTGGTGTGATTATTGAACTTGTCAAAGTGCCATCATAATAGAAATGGTAATCAATTCCCTTCGCTACATAACGTTTTGTTACGTCCATTTTCGCACAACCATTTTTGATGCGAGACTTAACAGATTACCAGATGCCGTAATCTAACTATGTTAAACGTACTTAGGTACGCATCTATGTTAATGATATAACTTAAATGTATTAAGCACCAAAGTGCACGAATTCGGTGCGATAAAATCGTTAGTTGCCATAGAGCGCTGATGACGTCAGATAGTGACGTCATAGAGCTGAGAGACAAGATGCCGGTTTTGAAGACAGACATTGTGCTGGTCTTTTGAGTCCCATGTTGCGGGATTAATGTCTGCAGAATGGGAGAAGATCGGCTACCATGACAAGCATGGGAAACAAAGAGCCAGGGATCCAGACCTCCAGGACGACCCAGAGTCCGCTGGGAGGACAACATTAGACAATCTTTGAAGGATCGAGGACTAGAATGGAACCAGGCCAGGAAGAAGACAGCTGATAGAATGGTCTGGCGCTCTCTCTTCCAAACCTCTACACCTCACGGTAGAAGGGGAACGACTAAGTAAGTAAGTAAGTTGCGGGATTAACTAATTATAATTTGATGTCTTAGCTACCTTCCAGGGCGAAGCGTTAGCCACAGCCAAGTTCGATTTATCTTCGTCAATATCTCCAATTGATATTTGACGTAAGTACTTTTTACAAGATTTTGACAGGGCTTCAGTACGGCATAGCGACCTACTGCTAGTGAGTTTCAAAACCCATTCTTACGAAGAATATAAAAGTCGAACAATTGTTATGGAAGTATCAAGATAAGATGTCCGGCTAAAAGAAGTATAAATACGTATCCTTTCAAGGACTGAATAAGGAAAGAAGTGAACTATCTTCACCTCAACACTTTACCGTTTGTGGATTATCTAACGGTCATTGAGGTCAGTCAAGTTGACTTTGTAATCTTGCCTTTATGCAGAATTCTTATCACCATGCCATGTTCTATTATGTCGTCAATGATGTCGTCCATGTATCGCCAAATAAATGAATGAGAATTAATTATCAGTCAAGACATGAATTCAGCGTCCATCTATTATAACATAATAGTCGGCCACCTGTAAGCCCGACCAAACTGACAGCATTCTTAGTCAGTAGCATTATGAACTATGAAATAGTCGGCCACCTGTAAGCCCGACCAAACTGACAGCATTCTTAGTCAGTAACCTTATAAACTATGAACATTCGCGTTATAATCAAGAACTCAAACTTCAAACAAACTATTGACACTTTACTCCAACATCTGGGGAAGTTTTCCTTCAAAATAACGAATACTACATCCTCCAGAAATACCATTACTACACGTTTGTTTTTTTTTTAAACATTTTAAACAACTTCACTAATTTTGATACTCACTTTTCATAGCCATTGTTCATGTCATTCCTGATCTTCCCTGTCTGTTTTCCTGCCTGCCATTTCTTTTTTTTTTTTTTTTCAGTAGCTTTGATTTATAGTCTCATTTATTTTGTAACTAGACTTCTTAGCTGTCCATGTTAAGCATGGCAGTTTTTAAAATATCCACATTTCAGTTGATTTTTCTGTTGGTTCTTTGTCAAAATTCAATTGTTATAGCAACGCTTACAAGTCAAAATAAACTAGAATTAATTATCATTTGGAGCAGCAGAGAAAATAAAATCGTCCTAATCCTTGTTTATGTCATTGTCTTTTGTTTCCCTTGGCTTTGAATATGTATAAAGTCTTGTTTTCCTCGCGACGGTAACGATAGCTAATTCAACTGGCCGCGACTACGATAGCTCGTCGGTGTTTTTAGCTCACGTATAGTAAGAGTTAAGTCTTGTTTTCCTCGTCTTTGGTTTGCCTTGGCCTTGAATATGTATTAAGTCTTGTTTTCCTCCAAATTGTTCACAGCTGCTATTTTGAAATATGAAAACAACGTGATGAATATTAGACAGTTCAACTGCTCACCACATCCATACTGGCTGCCAAATTTCATGGATGTTTTCACATGGTCTTTACCATTTGTTGGAGAGAAAGGTAATATTACTGCCTAGCATTGATGGTTGTGGTCTGATCAAATGCTGAGTTATAAATATGTTAAATCATGAAGGTGCACTTTGTTGTACTTCAAATTAATAGAGCAATTTATAGCTAAGGTGGTTAATTAAATTCAAGCATTTTGAACCTGTGGCAGGATGACATTACATTGATAGCATTACTTTTCTTCCTAGAAGACTTACTATATTCAATACATTTTGGAGTAATTGTGTTTGTAAATGATAATTAAATGTGTAAAATACATTTTTGATCAGTACTACGCTAGGGTTAAAGTCTTTCATGAATGTACACTTTGTTGTCCTTCACACCAGTGGAGCAACTAATAGCACCATCAACTCTCATCATGCCCAGTGTTAGATGCAAAGATAAAGACTCTATACAATCCAGTTCTGTGCATGACAGTATCTTTACACCATCATATGTTTCTTCCATTTAAGAATGCCAGCCTTGTTCTATTATTCCCTCCATCTCTCAAGAAATACAGCCTGACAGTAATCCCACAATCTTGATCATCCAGCTGCTTTGTTAACTGTATTCCTTTTTGAATGGATGATATCTTCATTTTCATAATCCAGTCTGTAGCCATGTAGGAGAGAAATGGTGACAAAAGGCATTACTGCCGCACTCCAGTTCTTGTCTCATATGGTTCAATAAGTTGTCCTTCATTAAGAATTCACCATTTCACGTCTTTATGTGTTTTGCTTATTAAATTAATGAACGTAAGGTGGACTGCCTAATGCCTCAAGTTTTCAGAGCATTTTCAGTGTAAACTGTTAAAGGCATTTTCATTCCATAAATCCGAAGTAAAGTGGTGAGTTCATGTCCAGGCTCCATTCATTCACTGTGGCTATCTGGCCTGTACATGATCTATTTTGTCAAAAAACCTGTGTTGTTCTATGAGTTGCCTATAGCTTGTGAATCTCTCAAGGATTGTCCTATTTAATATATTCTCTGGCACTGATAGTAACATTATTCCCCTGTAATTTGTGCACTCATCTCCCCCTTTTTTTTCTTTGAGCAACTTGGCCAGAGTGTACTGCTTTGAGTACCTAAGTAGCATTTTTACAAAGCTGGAAGCTATGGCAGAAAACCAGGCAGAGAAAGAAGTGCTTACCTAATTACTCAAATATCTTACATCTTTGTTTAGTCATAATAACAAATGGTTAATGCCATCTTTATACCCATTCTGTGCTGTGTAAACTAAGTGTGTAAATTAATCAGAACATGAACTGAAAATGACACCCTTTAAAAAGGCTGACAGAGAACAGTGACCAGTAGCACAAGAAGAGATGCAAGTAGAAATATATCACAAATATTTCACTTATTTCGGTAGCACAGTGGTTAGTGCACTGGCTTCCTAGCTCAGTGGTCCATGGTTTGATCCCCAGTTCAGGTGGGATTTTTTAGACCGCAAACGGCTCCGGGGTTGACCCAGCCTCATGAATTGGGTACCAGAACAACTCGGGGAAGGTTAAGGCAGCCGGCGTGATGCTAACCACATCATCCCTAGTGTGCCGATGGTAAAGAAAATACAGGCCTAACACCTTATTCCCAATATGCCTCAATAGGCGTGTAACGGGATCCTTTACCTACCTATTTCACTTATCTTGCATTGAATACAGAGCAAGATTAAGTGATACTGTCTTGAAGACGGGCAGAATGTAAACTGACCATGACTAATACACCTTACAGGCCAGATCAATGCAAAGTGAGGCATGGGCAAGGTCATGAATTAAAAAAGATGACTCGGGGAGAATAGCTGATGCTTTTAGGATACACCTTCATGCACACCTCACAAAATGGCCAGAAAGCCACTGAACCTTCACTTTATGTCATGAGTGGTCGGCCGAAGAAAAGAGTATATGCCCTTTTCAATAAAGTTTGTGTCATTTATTCAGTATCTACAATTTAGTAAAAAAAATTCTATAAATTCTGTTAGTTGTGTAAACCTTTTAATGTTTTATATAGTAGGTCTAATTTTCAATTTCAGTGACAGAAATGCTGGTTAATATACTCAACATTTGTTCTGATGACGAACTGGTTTCTGAAGGTGAAGGGGAAGGCGAAGTTGACTCCATGGAAGGTAAGGAATTAACCTTTTCCAGTCCAATTTAAAAATTGTCATTTGTGTTCCAGAAAATCTTTTTTGGCCTCAACAAAGTCAAACATGATAATGGAAAATTGCTTTGTAATATACAAGAGCAATTGAAGAGGTGGACAGAACATTTTGATCAACTTCTCAATAGACCAGCTCCACAAAATCCTCCAGGCATCTGTCCAGGAGAAAGAGGAGCTACAAGTGAACTGTGATAGACCAGCCAAACAAGAAATATAGAAAGCCATAAAGCTTCTAAAAGATGGAAAAGTGGCTGGTCCAGATGTCATTCCAGCAGAGCCATCAAACCAGATAGTGATTCCACTGTAGAGATTTTATACAATTTAATTGGTAAAGTCTGGGAGAGAGAAGAAATACCAGCTCAATGGAAGGAAGGATATCTGATTAAGTTGCCCAAGAAGGGAGATTTACAAGAGTGCAAACATTACAGAAGAATAATATTACTGTCAGTGCCAGGAAAAAAAATATAAACGGGATCATCCTTGAGAGATTAAAAAGAGTCCATAGACCAGTGGTTCCCAAACTGTGTGGTACACCACAATGATGGGGTGTAAGAGTGTGGCAGGTGTAGCCAGAAGATTTCAAGACAATCAAGTATTTAGAGAGATTTTACAAAAATACATATGTCAAATATAAATATGAAGGTCATTTTCTTATTTATTTTGTTACCTGTGATATAATATAGGAAATATATGTATAGAGACCAGTAGAATTTTTCAGATTTTATTCAGTAATATAATTTATTTTATATCAAATAGATATACTTCTCTATGACATATTGTTGTGAATAGGGATTTTCAACACAGACAAATATCAAAGAACAGAAAAGAGAACAGCTTCTTTGTGTTGATGAGATTTTATATAAATAAGATTACCTTACAGAAACAAGCTCACACCTCTCATTGAATTTGTATATTTTTTGAATGAATCATGTTTTTATGTAGCAGTATTGTTTTAAACTTTTTTGATGTCTCATGATCTTGAGCAAAAATAGCTGCAATTCAGTCAATAGGTTTGGTACAAACATGAGCTTTTGCTGATTGGAAGGAAATGGAGCAGAGCACCCAATTCCCAACAGTGGAGGTCTCTTACATTTACCCACCACTTCTTGGTATAGCAGAGCTGAAAAAAGCGAAGGCTGATGATGTGCCCTTAGCACCCTGCTCTGAACATCATAGAACACAGACCCATACTTCGGCTGGAGCATTCCACAAGGAAGATGGAGTCTTATATAGATGAACAAGACCTGGGACCCAACAGTCATGCCACTCCCATTAAGATCTCATATTATGCGAGCTGGACATGTATCACTGTAGCCGACCTCCTTCCTTCTGGAGACTACCAACTGTTGTGCTGGTTATATTTTTAGTTCGGTTATCGAATGTTCTGATTTGTGCTGATTTAGTGATTATCAGCTTTGGTCAGGCTTACAGGTAGCCGACAACTTCAGTAACGCGAATGAATATTGATGTGGTTCGAGAGCTGATATATCAGTGGTGATGATGACAACAACACTGACAAGATGTGTCATCAATTTGACCAACAGTTAGTAATATACGCTGGACTCATGGATCAACATAGACTACACATTTATTTGTACACGCAACAACTTCAATCATGGTCACAGCAGGCATCATCAATCATGTATCAAATCACATTGGGACATCATGGTGCATAGCATTGATATATATTGATCATGTACTTGATTGACATACTAGATAACGGCTGACCTCTCAAGGGCGGCAATAAATGTTATGGCCAATGGTACGAAATACGTGGAGTGTTAATATCAATGTCCCATTTTTGGTTGGCCTCATAAACAATATATTTGAGACATCCATAGTAGATCAAAAGGAAGGCATCATATAAAACAAACAGTGCATATTCATAATCCATAGTAATAAACTTGATTGACCTCCCACAACCTGCCGTAGTCTGTTTGACGGCAAGGGTATTATATATATATTTCTTACGTACGTGAACTTCCTCTTTCCAAGACACGTATTCAAGACTGTCAGGCTATCTTCATAAAAACTTCAGTAACAAAATCATCAGTTTAGTCCTCACTAGCAGCGGAATATCACATCGCCGAAGCCCTGACTAAACTATACTGGCATTATGCCAACACTTCCTCCTGGAAGGTAATTAATACAATATAAACGTATACCCATAGACTGGGGCTATGAAACAATACAGACCAACCTCTGACAGGTCTGGCTGACATCTTGAATCTCCCCTCACTACGTCATCAAAAATCATTAGCAACCCCTTCAATTTAATACCGCACCAAATATGTGCTCTTTCGTGCACAACTAATTTAAACATTTTTAACCATACTTAATTACGCTGATGCGTATCCTTTAAATAACAGTTAGACTTGTGTGTTTTGACACAATACTGTTAAGTCCTACACCCTTAAAATCCCCAGGGTGAAAAAGGACGTATCAGATTACCTCAACCCCCCGGGAAAAAAAATAAATTTATTTATTTTTTTACTTGAATAACCGCGTAGAGGTCGATCAAATTATAAATAATACATCATATCAAACTTATTATACTAAAGAAAGTAATAATAGTGAAGGAAGAAATTTAAAAATCCAACTCAAATGAACGAAAGACAATGTAAGTGTTGCGGCCTTTTTGATTGAGTTTCAAATGTCAATTTAATGGTTGTATGTTTTTCACCCTGGTCAAAGTTAAGGTGACTATGTCTTAACTTTGCTGTGTCAGGTTGATTAGGGGTTATCTCCCTTGTTTGTTCATTCATTGTGTTTGACCTTTTGGGTCAAAGGTAAAACAGTTCTGGGCTATATGCCATGCGCAGTGGTTACGCGCAAAATTAGACTTCCGTGAGGGTAGGGTTGCTATCTGGCTTCTGTAGGACGATGTATGTCCATTGTATTCTGGGGAAGGAAAATCTTCGAAGTGACTGCGTTGGCAGTTTTCCTCCCAGTGATTTTCTGTGCGTCAGGAAGGACGACAGTGTTATTATTGTGTTCTGAGAATTCGTTTCAAGGTAACACCAACTTTGCCATTATTATGTATTCGGTGACAGAATTTGGTAAAGGCTTACCTAGCTGTGAGAACAGTTCACGATTCCTGTAAAGCAGAACTTATATTTGTGCTCAAGGTAGCTATTCAAGACTATTTGTCTTATATGATCAGAAGTCCAGTGACGAAGTTATATATGGTGGAAACCGCAGGTTGGTGGTATATCTACACAAACATTAAAGCATGATTCATGCAACCTGCTTAATGAAGAATGCACAGCTGACGTCATCGTCAGGTCTGTGTAATGGCAACTATTCTACCACATGTACAGATATGATTGGCGTGTTATGCCAAGGTGTACGACGGCCCTGGTAATAGGATTACGTGAGTTAAGGGCTCGTCCATTGGATGACGGAGTTATTAAGGTATCTGACGCGTTCAGTCGGGGATACCAGAGCGGCATTATGAACTGCACATTAAACGAACATATCACTAGTGACATGCCCGCATATTTGAATGTTAACAAGTATTAGACTGCTTGATATGTACCAAGCGATTTCCATTGACATGATGTACATGAACTTGTTTACATTGACTGTTCCTGTGTGATTCTACATGTTAGTCCTGTCAATAAATGTATGAACCATCACAAGTAGTTCCAACCATCATTGACTGTAGTACGAGTGTGACTGGGTGTTTGTACAACTACTTCTTCTTCGATCCTTAACCACCGACCGTCAAAGCAGTCAGTGGCCATCACGCCTAGTGGCGTCTTGTAGGGCAACAACAAATTGATTCCACTTTGCACGGTCGGTGGCCATCCTTCGTACAGTGCCCCAACTCTGGTTCATTTTTTGCATCTCAGCCTCCACAGTCCTCCGCCAAGTTGTTTTTGGTCGGCCTCTCTTTCGCTTTCCTTCAGGGGTCCAAAGCATAGCTGTTCTTGTGATGGCATCGGGGTCTCTTCTGAGGACATGACCAACCCAGCTCCAGCGTCTGCCAGCTATGATGGTGTGCATGTCCTCTTGCTTGCTACGAGTAAGCAGATCTTGGTTGGTGATGGTATTTGGCCAAAAAATGCGGTGAATTTTTCTTAGGCATGTTGTGTGAAAAGAGGACAATTTTGACATTTCCTTCTCTGTGACTCTCCAGCATTCCGCACCATAGAGAAGCACAGAAAGCACGCAGCTCTGGTATAATCTTAATTTTGTGCTTGTTGTACAACTACATATGAGCCTAAACACATTCGCGTCTCTGCACACCCATGTCTCTTCATCCTCATCATCGTACAAGAACCATGTATGCTGTCAGCGTGAGTGACCCAGATTGTCAACTACACATCAACATCTGCAACACGCAGAAACAAACCAGCTAACATTCCTGGCGGTAACATTACTAGTGGAAATTGAACTAGAAATAGCCACGCAACAGTAAGGAATTGTAGGACTACTATCAACCAAAATGTGGCAATTGTAGTAACAATAGAGAAAATAAATGACTAAGGATGATAATAATCAAACAAAATGTTAAAAGAAAGAAAAAATGTCAATAAATGAATTCAATTACATGGAATATGAATGCATAAAACCATGAGGTATGAATGAGGAAGAATGCAAATAAACTACGCGAAGTAAACAACACACCCAAAATTGCGCAGAAATAATTAGCGATACTAATGAAGTACGAGTGCTAATATTCTACGTATGTTATGAGCGAAAATTACTAGCGCTATGAACTCGCACTCATATAATAATATAATTGCTATTTACTATATTAAATATTAAACACAACCAAGTTAGTTTAATTGTTAATAGTTAAAGCACAGAGTTCATTGCCTTAAAATGTCATTAATCCAAACTAAAGTCACTGTTGACAAAAGTCACGAAGTCGTAATGTTATATTTGATGACTGTCAATAATTTCACGATGTTACGTTTGAATTAAAATGTTATCACTCTGAAATGTTAAATTCACATAATAGTCTATTATTTCTAAGTTCAAGTTATTGTAGTCTATCAATGGAAAACTGTATATACAAAATTACTGGAATGTCATTGTAGACACAAAACTAGCATAAAAGTTGATAATAATAATATTACTGAACGAAGCAAGGTTCCTCGAGTAGTAAGTCACAATTGAGGAACTGTCCGTGTAGAGGCGTTACTCTATGTAGGGCGCAGAGGCTCACTCGACTCATGAGGACAACGAGAGAGAACATCGGCGAGTACATTTTCTGACCCAGGGATTGCGCGGATCGTAAAGTGGTACGGCTGTAAAGCTATTGTGTACCTCGTGGATTTCGATGACTTCACATCTCTGTTGTTAAGAGCACGCTGATCTGTTTCCACGATGAAATGTGCTCCCAATAAAAATCGTTGTAGCTTGGTTATTGACCACACCATTGCCAGCAATTCTTTATCCAAGACTGAATAATTTTTCTCTGTAGGCGTCAATTTTCTGGACACGTACATTACTGGGTGCAATGTACCTGCGTACTCTTGTAGTAATGCTGCGCCTATTCCAAAATTTGACGCATCGCTGCGAAGCACAAAAATTAGGTATGCATTAGGCAACCGTAAAACAGGTGCAGCAGAAAAATATGATTTAATGGTATCCAACGTGATTTGATGTTCTTGCGACCACCGAATCATGTTAGCTGCACCCTTCTTTAACAACGTAGAGAAAGGTGCAGTGATGGTAGATAAGTGAGGAATGAATCTCCCATAGAATTGAATTAGCCCTAAAAGACTTCTGACTTGTTTTTTTGTCTTTGGTGCCGTGATATTAAGGATTTTAGAAACATTATTGTCCTCAGTATATAACAGACCGTGACCAACACGATGACCTAAAAATGATATGTCATGAAAACCAACATATGCTTTAGATGGTTTAGCCGTTAGGTTATACACATTTAGAGTGGACAATAATGTGTTCAATCCATGAAAAGGATCATGAAAACCAACATATGCTTTAGATGATTTAGGTATCAGATCGTGAGATGAAGAAAATTCAGTCGGTAATAGTATGGATTGTACAGGATGAACTAATGTCATAGCCTGTGTACTGTGCAATGACAAAAGAAACATTAGAAATATAATACAGATACCAAACCAGGCATGTGTGAATCTGGATGGGTATCGAAATTTAAAAGAAGAGTAGTGAGTGCGATAAAAAGCACATGACCAGCTAGATACTGAGCCCAGAAAGGAAGTTAAATAGTCCTACAAGAAATACCAATGTACGACTAAATAAATCCGTACATGTGGTAACGAATTCACAAGTCTGTGAAGGATAGGAATTGGAATCCACGTGACTGAATGTAGATTCAGTTGACGTGTCAAAGGTAGTGTGCGTATCACCCACCACAGAGGAATCTTCCTCTTGGATAGTATATAAAGAAGCATTATGATTAGAGTGTTGCTGAAGCGAAGTATGTCGTAAGGGGCTCGAAGGAGCACAAAAATTAGTATAATGTATAATGGTATCTGTAAAGTTTCTTTTCTTCTTTCCACTCTGTAAAGTGTCAGTCTGTATGCTCTGTAAGGAAGAGTGGTGTGTTGTTGAGATCAGGCATGCTCCAGTCTACCCAACTGTAAATGGGTAACTCACCCTAGTCCTGAGTTAGGGAAGGCAAAGGCTCCAGGGGAAGCAGGCCCTAAACTTGGTCACTCCAACCGACGCAGGATGGTGTATGTATGAAGTAGAAGTGTAGAGTGTGATTACCGCGAATGGTGTACTGTTCGTGTGCTGACCAATATAACCACTCATACACTTGTGTCTACAAGGCACCAATGTAGACTGCTGGAATCTTTGTTTACTCAATTTATTCAGACGTACACACTGGGACATACGAGTACATCATGGTATGTTGACATATCAATTTGTAGGTATACATAGCAGATCTGAAGTCATGACACATTCAGAAATAATGGGCAGTACATCAAAAGTTCAATGTCATGATACATTAGGACCGCATCCCCCTATCTGACTAAACGCGTCAGTGAAGGCAGATCGGTAAATAACTAAAGTTACTTGACGTCCATAGTTTGTAGTATATATTATGAAACCACGAAAGAGGGGGTTTCTAGCAAGATTGAGATCTCCCTGTCACTGTCCGATAATAGGATAAATAATCTGTTCTCTTGGCAGTGATCAAAACATATGATGACCGAAATCTAACATGGCTGCCTCCCTGAGTTGTCGTTCACTCATTCATAGGAAGGAGAATATAAGCCAGAGTTAATTTATAATGGGTATATAAATGATTTCATAAATGTTTCCATACAGCTCTACGGTGATCAGGTTAATTCACGTAGCCATAACCGCTGTAGGAAAGTCTGTCATCTTCGTCGATACAAAACACGACCCTAGCGATACGAAGCACAATGTTCCATCTAGGTCGAATCGACATGAGATCATCAAAATAGGGTCTGGCAATACATGGAGTCCGAATTATACATTGTACCGTACCTTAGGAGAGTCTCTAACATAAACTATAGTAGAGATACCATCTCCTTTAGAAGAAAACCACTTCCTGAATCATATTTCCTTAAGAATCTACCAGCCCTTTGAAAAGTGCGTACCCGCCATTATCACGGTACATCGGAACTCATCACGACTTGTCAAGACAACTCATACTTCTGCTAGACCGGAATAACAAGAATCTAGTCCCTCCTACCCATCCAAAATATACAATATAGGACTGATTCTACTTGTACTAATAATATGTAATACATATGAATTCAGGCCATAAACACAATAAGCAAATTAATATATTTTCTGGCCCTAAAAAATAAGTACAAACGTAAGCGCAATATCCTTGCGCCGGATCAATATCCAGAACGATTACTCCTATAATCAAAAGTGTGAATCAAACATGGATTCTCTCGCTTTTACCATAGACAGCATTTTCATACACAAATGAATGAATGTCTATATTTTTCCCATATTAAATAGCCATATCGATTTTTGTAATATGTGCGTCAAAATATGCACGCAACATATCATTAGTACTACAAGTTCCCACCACATTAGCTGAACGTATCACGTTTGCTGAATGTAACTGGTAATGAGATTTAGGCATAGTGGCAACTGCATAAGCAGCATGTAAGTGTTGCTTTTCCCAAGTAGCAATCTGCTGTGGGGTACACTCTTTTACACCATGTATACGACCAATTATCAAATCACTAATTGGTGCAGGAAGAAGACGGGCACGTATTTTCCCTGTAAAAAAACGGTGTATCTAATTCAATAATCGCCATTGGGAAAGTCTCAACTGTGCCGCCAAAAGTGACGCACTTCACAGTTTTCCCTGTTGCGCATGACGGGTGGACTAACGAATGTCTGATGCCGATGGTGGAACAACCTGTATCAAAAAGGATAGAGACAGGAATTTTGTTAGCAAATCCTTTATGTAAGGTTAGAGACCCTGTTCCATCATGTGTAGATGCTGACATGGCTGTGGACATCGCAGGAAGGCTTGGTAAAACATGTCCGCAACTCAGCGTAGTGATCGCCTTGGGCTGGAACAAAGTCGTGCATTCAGGGCAAAGTTTGGCCTGCTCAAAATCAAGAGAACAAGACGATGCATTATGAGGATTAACATTTGTATCCTGATCTACATTACTTTGTGCATTATACTGAGCAAAATTAGCCTGGTGATGCGATCTACCGTTGGAAGATCTATCTCTACCTCGAGATCAATTCCGACTATTGTCTCTAAAATTGTTATAATTATTATGGCTATTGGGATTACCATTTTGATTTGATCTCCAATTATTGTAATAACTATTATCCCTTTGATTATACTGTTTGTTTGGAGAGTTATGTCGGTTATTAGAAAAATTTGATCTGGACTGCCAATTATTGTTGTAATTATTACCTTGATAATTACCAGAATTATTCTTGTTAAAATCACGTGACATGTGAGATTGATCCCAATTTTGATGATATGGAGAGCCATTTCTAAATGATTTCCCTTTAAAAGAATTGAAATTCTTGTTATCTCCCTTTTTAAAGTTTCTATCATTACTGAGAGAACGATTTCGGAAATGATTTCCTTGTTGCACGGCAAATGCAACAGGCAGTTCCTCTCTAACATGAGAATTGCTAACTACCATGTTCGGATGGGCAGTGCAATATTGTCTACAGTTTTGCTCCATGTCATTTAAATTTGCTGGCTTACGTTCATGCAGGAACGAAAGAAATGACGGGTTAACCGAAGACATGACCTTATCACGGAGCAATAAATCCACAAGAGCGCCATAGGAACGTTCTATTTTGGACAGTTCAACCCATCTGTCAAATGTGAGACGTATGTGTGAGATAAAATCACTAAAATCCTTTCCGTTTTCCGGTAACAGTGATTTAAAACGTAAACGATAACCATCCTCATTAAGTTGGAATTTTCTAAGCAAAGCAGCTCTGGTAGCATCATAATTATTTTTGTCAGTATCTTTCAACAGATTAAATACTGTCATTGCTTCGCCTGTAAGTAACGGTAACAAATGTGCGCAATACTGTGATTTTTCAATCTTGTTGGCTTCACATATTGTCTGAAACCTATCTAAATAAAATAGTATATCATCTGCCGGTGGATTAAATCGTGGCAATTTTAAGTTAACATACCTATTATTTTCTTTGTTAGAGGAAGCTTGACCAACCTGAGCGTTGTGAGAATTGCCTTCATTTGTTAATCTAATTTTCTCAAGCTCTAATGCCATCAATTTTTGTTCATGTTGTCTTCTATTTTCATTTTCAGCAGCCTCAAGCTGAAATCTTCTTTCATTTTCAGCAGCCTCAAGCTGAAATCTTTTTTCATTTTCTTCAGCGGCCAATTTCCTATTTTCAAGTTCCATTTTCTTATTCTCAAGTTCTATATGAAGTCTTTTGTCTTCCGCCTCTAATTTTTTTGCTTCTAGCTTCTGAGCCTTGTCATATTCGACAAGTGCGAATTGTTTTACTTCTTCAGGAGTCATACCAAGGGATTTACCTTGTTTAATGAAGTAATCCAAAGATGCCATTATGACAAATGTGTATGCGTAATCTTACTTCCTTTGAAAGATTTTTCCAAATGATTTAAAATTTATTTATCTCTTACAAGTGCAATAAGTTCCTGTCCATAGAACTGCACAATTACTTACTAACTATTAATAATGTTATTAATTAATAATAAAAGTATGCATTAAAATATTACAAGAGTACAACAGAAGTAGACAATGCAAACAAGATTGACAAAGACAAGATATAAAAGACGAATGACAACGTTCGCAGGAATCAAATGAACCACAAAGTAGAACTAAAAAGAGAATTTTGCAAAGAATGCAATGACAGCTGCGAGAAAAAAAATGACTAGACAAGTAACAATACAATGTATAAACATAAATGGTGTATACAAATAAACGATAGCGAGATTGAGAAGGACGGTCACAAACAAAATACATCATGAAAATAAGATACTTAAAAAGAAATTAATACGATAACAACAGTGAGAAACTCGATGTCATAGCTAAACAATTAGTTGTCACAGACAACCAAACGCAGTGGACTCAAAAATCCTTCAACAATTATATGTTGGAACTTCCACTGAGGGAGGTCTGCAAAAATGTCCCTAAAGAACACTCACGAAGACCCTGGAGTGAATCTGGGATGTTCCCTTCGCGAGTCGCCAAACCCAACCGCCCACATGAAATATGGAACATAAAACATGCAAAACAAATATGGACATATTAAAGTAAGGCTCAGCTAAACATGCAACGGTAAAAAGAACAACAGTGTTTTTTTAACTTATCATTTCCTAAAAGAAAAAATTTCCTGGCCCTCGTAAAGTTTGCGGTTTTGGAATCCGGATGCTGCATGCTTTTGAGCCACAATGAACATGTTGAAGTTACCATCCAGAGTTGAACTTGACCTTGGATCCCAACTACTTTTTTCGGTTTTTCAAACGATTCTTCACTGGAGTTCGCTTTGGTCCCAGTACTGGCCCACCAATTGTAGCCGACCTCCTTCCTTCTGGAGACTACCAACTGTTGTGCTGGTTATATTTTTGGTTCGGTAAGCGAATGTTCTGATTAGTGCTGATTTAGGATTATCAGCTTTGGTCAGGCTTACAGGTAGCCGACAACTTCAGTAACGCGAATGAATATTGATGTGGTTCGAGAGCTGATATATCAGTGGTGATGATGACAACAACACTGACAAGATGTGTCATCAGTTTGACCAACAGTTAGTAATATACGCTGGACTCATGGATCAACATAGACTACACATTTATTTGTACACGCAACAACTTCAATCATGGTCACAGCAGGCATCATCAATCATGTATCAAATCACATTGGGACATCATGGTGCATAGCATTGATATATATTGATCATGTACTTGATTGACATACTAGATAACGGCTGACCTCTCAAGGGCGGCAATAAACGTTATGACCAATGGTACGAAATACGTGGAGCGTTAATATCAATTAATGTCCCATTTTTGGTTGGCCTCATAAACAATATATTTGAGACATCCATAGTAGATCAAAAGGAAGGCATCATATAAAACAAACAGTGCATATTCATAATCCATAGTAATAAACTTGATTGACCTCCCACAACCTGCCGTAGTCTGTTTGACGGCAAGGGTATTATATATATATTTCTTACGTACGTGAACTTCCTCTTTCCAAGACACGTATTCAAGACTGTCAGGCTATCTTCATAAAAACTTCAGTAACAAAATCATCAGTTTAGTCCTCACTAGCAGCGGAATATCACATCGCCGAAGCCCTGACTAAACTATACTGGCATTATACCACAATGCATCCAGCATTCACTTAAGGTAGAAGAGAAGCTGCCAACACTTTCTCCTGGAAGGTAATTAATACAATATAAACGTATACCCATAGACTGGGGCTATGAAACAGTACAGACAAACCTCTGACAGGTCTGGCTGACATCTTGAATCTCCCCTCACTACGTCATCAAAAATCATTAGCAACCACTTCAATTTAATACCGCACCAAATATGTGCTCTTTCATGCACAAATAATTTAAACATTATTAACCATACTTAATTACGCTGATGCGTATCCTTTAAATAACAGTTAGACTTGTGTGTTTTGACACAATACTGTTAAGTCCTACACCCTTAAAATACCCAGGGTGAAAAAGGACGTAACAATCACCTTCAGGGATACACATGTCAGTAGGCAAGACGATGCACAATATCAACGCACATCACTTTTGGCCAGGTCAAGGTGTGGACATAAGGAAGTGTGTCCATAATTGTACCCACTGTGTCCATAATTGTACCCACTGCCAGCTGAAATAATCAGTTGAGGGGAAAGAGGAAAAGAGGGTGAACGTGGTGGACAGCAAAACCCACATAAAAGTGAACACCCAAATCCTTATATCCAATAAATATCTTAGGATAGGGGGTCTGTGACAGAATTGTCTGTACTCTTTTCCTAGCATTCTTGTTTATCGCCGACTGTCACGAAGTGGTTTTAACCTTTAGCACGCTCCGGGCGCAGCGTTGCGCCGAACGTAACCTATGTTCTCCATGCTGGAGGCGCAATGTTGCACCTTACGGATATCACCGTTTCTAGCATGAGGACTTGTGTACACGTGATTTTCAGCCCCGGATGTTAAGTTGTAATTTTATTTGCAAGAAAGTTAGCTTCCGTTTCCGATCTTAAAAAAGTGATGGGTGTATCCGCGTTTATTTTTTGTAAATTTTTTTAAATCGAAATGAATCGGCATCAGACGCGCGGCCATTTCGCTCTAATTTTATTGGATTCTGACGCCATGCGGTGGGGATAAGATTTTTGTCTTTATAAGCGCTGATATCGTTTCTCAGAATATGTTTGATGGCTGAGATGGAAACGAAAGTAAAATGGCCTTTCAAGTATGTATAATGTTAGGGGTTAGGACTAGGAATATCGGAAAGATTTAGAATTTCGGCCGAATCTCACAGCTGACGAGAGCGTTTGTTGCTTTGCTACTGATGATGGGTGTAACGAAAAGATCGTCATTTGATTTGTATTGGTCTATTGGTCAAATGACTTTCATTGAGATGCAAGGGATATGGACCCTTCGTTTGCTGGTTATTTTTAAAAATTTTTTTTAAAATTTTAAAATTAAAAAAAAATATTTTTTTATTATTTTAATTTTTTTTTTCGTTTTTTTCATCTTTCCTTTCCTCTCTTCCTATCACATCTAACATGTACACAAACAAATTTTATATCATCAGATTCACCATTCATTTATTTATAGAAATTCCAAAAATGATAGCAGTTGACCAAGAAACACAAAAACTATAGACATTACAAGTCACCCACTATAAAAACGGGACGCTGTGAAAAGGAATGCAGTGGTTGGGCAAGTTTTCTGAATTTTTATGCAGCGTGCTAAAGGTTAAGTTTATAGAGTTTGCCTGAATGAAAGCAAGACCCTAGTATGAGAAAGTCTAAGAAGATAGAATTTAGATGGAAAATGACATGCCTGTGGACAGGTGAGACTATTGGCTCAAGAGATAGACCCAGGATTTGACCCTCCCCTTGCCGCTTCGTGACTTCAGAATGGCTATAGTCTCCCCGCCTCTGACTGCCTTGAAACACAAGGAGATAAGGTGTATAAATACGACCACAGACACCACTATACAGACGACATAAAGTAAGTATAGTAAAGAATAGAAGCTGATCCAGTAAATAATATATGTATATATTTATTTACATACAAGAAAAACATAAAATGGCATCATACGTCATCAAGTCAGTCGATAGCGTGCACTGTTGCACGGCCTGAAAAAAAAAAAAACCAAGTAACAATGAAATTAGGTAGACACTGAAAAAAACCCAAACCCCAAATCACATTCACTCTTTCTGTCACCCTGCTGAGGAACAATAAAATGATTAGTGATTTAATCTACTCTGATATTGTGGGGCTGTCAACTTTAGCCTCCTTTCTCTAACACAACTAAGATTTTACTGTCTTAGTCCTGCTGACTCTTCCTCAACGACCATCTACACAGCTTTCCACTTGTTAGGCGATATGCGCCGCTATCTAACACCACTGGAAATGCTAAAATAATAGACTGGGAGTAACACAATGGCTCAGTGTCTATCCTTCAACTGGATACTGAACAGACCCTACTGGTCCTGTCTATTTTCTCCCTCCTTCTCTCTCTCTCTATCTCTCTCTCTATTGCTCTTGGTCTCAGTGTCTCTCCCACACTCGCCGACTGATGATGCTGCGTCTCCGTTACGCTCTCCTCTCGTTCCTTTCAAGACCAGGCATGGTAACCCTGTCACCTGTTCCTGAATTCTGCGATGATGATGATGAAGTTCTGGCGTCAAGCATGAGGTACTTGATGAACTGTCGACAAAACTTCTCTGCTGCTGAATAGCTTCCCTCTTTTAACCCGCTCCGGAGTTAGAGGAAAAAAAAACCCCACAGCCTTGATTTCCGGCTGTACGCAATTGAAACCAGTCTCACGGCCACCTGCCGTTGCTAGAGACTATAATAGCGATGCTCTCGGCTGTATGATAAATAAACCACAGTCCAGCTGAAGCATAGGGACTTCACTGCCAGAGACCATAGGTCTGACCCTTAAGATAGGTCCTGTTGCCGTGGGTAATTTTGCACATGGGCAAATTTACGCTCCCCCACTATTCTTGCCGCGACTCGCTGAAATTAAAAGAAGATGCGTCTATTGTATAACAATTCCAACCTAACGCATCTCTAACCTAACTCCCCTTCACTCTTCTTTTACAACAATACATAAAATAATATTGCCCACGTGGCTCACTCGTCATTTACAACAATACAAAAATTAATATTACCCACGTGGCACTTAAATCTCTCTCCTCCTCTCTCCCCTTCTCTCGTTCTGAAAACGATACATAAAATATTTCTATTCCACGTGGCACTTAAATCTCCATCCTCCTCTCTCTCTCTCAACTAAAATCCGCCAGCCAAATAACCAACCTGTCTGACGGGCCACTTGGCCGTCACACATGGCTACCCACGTGTCAACATTTTCAACTCGGGAACTTCGTTTGTCCGAAATTCCGGGGTCTCCCTTTTTTTAACATTTACACATGAGGTTTCCTACTTAAGCCCCAATTTAAATGAAATATCGCTATAGGAATAGTTTACTCCTCTAAGCAGTAAAATTCACTTACAACGTAAATCTGAACCCTCCGACAATATTTCTCTCATTTAAGGCTCAGTAAAATTAACGAACACACCAGGGATTGCCCCATAAAATTACATTAGTAAATACACAGAAATAAATGGTGGTTTTACATAACATTCTACAAATATGGGCACACGTGTTTCTCACAACTTCCCACACTCCTAACTACTGCCAAAATCATAGAAAGAATAAGCACACTGTTGCATTTACGTCGTTCTTCAAAAAATGATAATGGATGGCACTATCGTTTATTTTAAAACTGAAAAGTTAATGTCCCCTGAAGAAATTAACTACGGGCGAAATTCTAAAAAACCCACTAATAAGTAAAATGATGAATAAAATAGTTACATACCGATTATCGCTGGTTTTTCCCACAGTGGAGAACGATAATTACGACGTCCTACGGCCAGGCAATTATTTCTTCAGAGACAATTGCCCGCGGTTTAACTGACTATTTATACACACCGGGACCAACCCCGCGTGTTCTCTCCTGAGCATACCCTAGCTTTCCCTCGACCAATGGAAACGCTCAGAAAAATAAACATAACTATGAGCTACGCCAATCAGATTTGAAAACAACCCGACCGCGTGTCCAAAATGACATCACGTCCACGTGCGTTTCTGACGCGTCATACCGGCGTGCCCGAAAATAGCGATTTCCGTAAACAACGGAAAATCGCGTGATCAGGAAAAAATCTATAAGAGAAAAACTGGCCGAAATGAAAAAATAAACCTACCATCATAAAACGAACCCATTAAAATTACTACTCAAAAATACCGAACACGATATATTCACATGAGAAGAACCAAGGCAAACCCCATATGAATTACAAAAGAGAAGAGAAATGGTGAAAACTCAAAATAGAACCACAGAATCGGGCCGGTTGAAAGTCAGAATTACAGTGTAGCATCACACCGACATTATTGCGCTACGCCTCATATTCTGTACTTAATTATTGTTCTAAGCAAAGCAGATCCAGTGCAGATCAGAAAGCCACATTGAGAATAATAATGGAACAAAGTCTAGAATGGAACTCACCTCTTTACATTGGATTTGCGGACATGAAAAGGCATTTGACAGTTTAGACGGAAATAACTTTGGAAATTGATGAGGCATTATGGGTCTTCCTGAAACCCAAGTTCCCCCCCATTATTCCCAAAGTTTGTTCATATGCAAGCCACAGTAGGAATTTGGCTAAAGAATTAACACACAAATTTTCATAATGTGGTAAAAATGCTACCTCTAATTGTGGATGGGTATTGAAAAAAATTTAAAGAAAGGGTGATTTGCCTAATGAGGGCAAAAGACAAAGAAACAGTTTGTGAAACATTACATTTGGTGAGTAAATCTGTTTGCCGAAAAATCTAAATGTCATTGCACCATTAGATGGTGCACTAGGCATGGTCACCTTCTAACCATAGAAACTGTCAGTCTAGTTACAATTATTGTTACAATATTAATGTTTTCTATTCACAGTTGCTGCAAGAAAAGAAGTTATTCGCAACAAGATCAGAGCCATTGGAAAAATGGCCAGGGTCTTTACTGTGTTGAGGTATGCTCTGAATTCTTTGTCGCTTGGAACATTTTGTTTTTTAGTCTTCAATTTATTTGTCCTTTTATGAAAAGAAATATACGAGGTGTGTTCAAATGAAACCCGTCCCAGTGGCTTTATAACAAATATATGTAAGGTACATCATCAGGAGTAGTAGAATTAAATACAGCAATTATTATGAAGCAAGTACCCACTGGGGTTCTTTAGAAATAGTCACCATAGGCATTCAGACACGCATCCCACTGCTTGGGTAGACTGTGGATGCCGTCCGAGAAAAATGACTTTGGTTGCTTATTGAACCATTTGGTCACCGAGACCCTGACGTCTGCATTGGAGTCGAATCGTTGTCCCTTTAGAGATTTTTTTAAAGGTCCGAACAAATGAAAGTCATATGGTGACAGATCGGGGATGTAGGCTGGGTGTGGCACAACTTCCCACCTTTTCCTGCTAACGCTTCCTGCACAATGTTCGCAACATGTGGACGAGCATTGTCGTGCAACAGAATCACACCATGCGAAAGCAGGCCGGGTCGTTTATTCTTGATGGATGTATGCAGGTTGTCTAGTGTGTCTTTGTAGCGGATGGCATTGATGTTCACGCCAGGCTCTTTAAAGTCTACCAATAGAAGCCCTTCATGGTCAAAAAATGCGGTCAGCCTAACCTTACTGGCGGAAATCTGTGACTTGAATTTTTTGGGTTTTGGTGATCCGGGATGTTTCCATTGCATGCTCGCTGATTTGCTGCACGGCTCAAAGTGGTGGCACCACGACTCATCGCCTGCCACTGTGCGCATTAGAAATGCATCACCCTCCTCTTCGCAACGCAGCAGGTGGTTCAAACTCCACCCCATGCGTTTTTTTCTTTATGGTGATCGGTCAGCATCCGTAGGACCCATTGTGAACACACCTTTCGATACTTCAGTTTCTTCCTAACCACCATTTGAACTGTCCCAAGAGACACAGCGACTTCCTCTGCTAGCGAACGTAAGCTGCGACGACGGTCCACCCGTATTGCTGCATCAATCTCGGCGATGGCTTCTTCTGTCGCAACAATATGCACCTGACCTGGCCGCGGATGATCTTTCGTTAACTGACGTCCTTCTCGAAACATTCGTGCCCAGTATTTCACTATAGTCTTAGACACACTTTTGTCACCATACACTGCTTTCATTCAGCGATGAATGTCGACTGGTCGACATCCTTCGGCTGTTAGGAACTGAATCAACGCTCGCTGATCGACCTTGGATGGATTCCTTATCACACCGGCCATTATTTTAACGGTCTGCAGCACAACCAATGAATACTAGGAGAATGAACACTTACACACTTGTACATTTGCATGTGCTTATTACGTCAGATGTGACGTCATCATGCTCCTCTTACGAATGTCCACTTGGCTCAGCACGGTCGGGTTTCATTTGAACACGCCTCGTATATTCCTTCATGGGGAAGGGACAGTTGATATATGATATTCTAAATTGAGATGAATCTGACCACATCATTTTTGTTGTTAACTGAGGCTGCTGATTTGGCTTTCCTGATCCCCTAGGTTACGAATTTTTACTCTTTTTTTTCCTTGTGTCAGATAATAAAACCTACATGTCTTTTTCAGTTGCACTGTATATCCATACATGGCGATGAAAGGGTAGGGTTGCTGAACTTGTCAATATTTCGCAGCCAATGCCATGTTGAGGACCACATAATTTATACATTAATATGCATTCATGCGTGTGTTCTTGTGTATTTTGGTTTGAGTGGCATTCATTCTTGTGGGGCATATTGTATTGCGGTATAACATGGTTCACCACCAGGGTTGCCAGATCGAAATTTTAATGTAAAGCCAAACAATACTAGAAAAAAGCCAAACAAATTTTAATATATTTTTCATACTCGAATCACATGAAAAGCTCCAGATCCAGGTCATTACTATCCTCCCCACTGGAATGAGTGGAACATACGGCATAAACCTTGTCCGAAGTGAAGTTTTTTTAGCATTTCTGGAGATGCAGTGAAGCCTTTGCAACATTTGCTTGAAAGCAATAGTTCTGCCCTGATTCTCACAATTGCATCAAGAAGATTCAGCTGCATTCTGTTTCTTGCCTTTGTTTTAACAGAGGACACAAGAGAAAATATCCTCTCAACTACAGCATTGCTGACAGGGGTTATTAGGCAAGTAAGGGCAAAGGTGGCGAGCTCTTTAAATGCCTGATGATGAAGTACACCAATCCAAAACTGTTCAGTGTCTACAGGGAGTCCATCTTTCTTAAATGGAGCTTCTTCTTTCCAATCGACAAAAGGCATTTGTCTGTATTGTTCTTCAATTTTGCTGACGTTGTTTCCTGCATGGTGTATAAAGGGTAACACGGAAAACATAGGCCTTGAAATTTGATTTAAAATTATCACAGGGCTCAATTTTGATAAACTTTCAAATGTATCTCTCGCCGACGGAAGTCTACATGTAACTTGACTGAGAGCTTCTTCTAGCATAGACACATCTTTCTTTGACATTTTTTATTTCTAGATCAGCTTTAGCACTGTTGTTCTGCAGCCGGAACTTATTACATGCTGTTAAGAATTTGACACCAAAATCAACTTGATGAATATGTTTTTTCTGTCTTTTGGCATCATACAGTCTGTTCTGAAGACTCTTCTGATGTAAGAATATTTGTTGGTACAATTCATGAGGATCAGCTTTGGTTTGCTGAAAAAGGCTGTTCAGTCTTTCAAATTCCTGCAGAAGAGGTGTTGCAAACTCAAAGAACAAGTAGTTTTTGTAGTCTGACAACATTTCCTTTGGAAGTCTTGCTTTAAATTTTGGATCAAACTGTGATTGGGCTAGTTCAGCAGAAGTGAAATAAGCCTTTAGCTCTTCCCAGTTCGTCAAAATATTAAACATTACCTTTCCACACACAAGCCACCGCGTAAATGAATGTTTTTTCAAAGGGAAGGGGGGCAGCTCGGGTTGGCTCAAATTCTGTAGCTGTGTTCATCACTGTAAACAGTTCTTTGTATGCTTCTCGTCTTAATTCACTATGGCGAAACCAATTGGGTATTTCTGACTCTAAAAATCCAATATTTGATGGTAGCTTGGATACTGCATATTGAATGCACAGTGCCAGCGAATGACAGATACATTTGAGTTGCACACAGAAAGGAGATACAGCTTTTAGTCTAGACCACACAGAGTTGTTGCACCCAACCATGTTTGATGCACCGTCTGTTGCAAAACCAATGCAATTTGCAAGACTCTGGCCACATCTTTTTATTTCCTCATCAATCAAATTTATTATCTTTTCTCCTGTAGCCTCTTGCACCGGAATCAAACCTATAAATCCAGTTACAATTTCCTTTCTCCTATCACAAAAAATCTAACTAAGACACAAGTGTTTTTGTGTTGAAATGTCAGTAGATTCATCTATAATGATGGCATATTTCTTGTTCTGAAAGTCATCAATTAGATCAGTTTTCAGTGCAGGCGAAATGATGTTTTTGATTAAGCATGCATTGTTTTTGATTAAGCATGCACTGTTTTTGGTTAAGCATGCACATTTACTTCTATGTAACTTTATGTGCTCCATTGTACTCCCATGCCCTTGTGCTGTTATGATTTCACTCAGGTGGTCAAATGTACGTATCGCACAATGGCAGGTCATGCTTACAGCAATTTGCAGCTCCACTGCCGTAACTTTATCCGTATCTTGCCTAGGAGTCTTTCTTACATTAAGTTGCGCCTGGCCTTGTAATGGAGTTCTCCGCTTGTGTTTCTCCGATTTTTCATGATTTGAGAGGTTGCTAATTCTTGGTAAAGTGTTGCAGTGGCACAATTTACAATAAGATGCCTCCGATCCATCAGCAGCCTTTTGGACCCATACAAATGTTTCTTCCCATTTGCTTTTGCACTTACGATTGCTATCATAAGAAGCTTTCCATTTCAGTATGTTGAAGCATATTTTTAGTAATTGTAATTTAAAAACTAAATTTCCCAGCATCTTTGCTTTATACGAAGAAATACTTTTTACCATTTTATTGCTTTTTCTCATTTCAATTTCTCTGTTCCCTACATTATTGTATCATGGAAATAAGCAACTTTTATTAGTGACTAAGGTTCATTTCTTTGACCAGTGTGGTGACATATTTGAAGCCCCCTTGCCCTTTAGAACTAATCTTCTGTCATCTTTTGAATGCTTGTGATCTAAAATGACTAATGGCATTCTGACGAGGTGTCTGTACCGTTCCGTTGTCTCTGTGTAGTTGATGTCTTATCCTGTTCTCACCTTCCTAAACTTTTCATTCTGACGCTGGCATTTGCAGCTTTTATCAAGTATCTCGTTCAACATGTATTCTTCCTTTCATGTGCTTTAGTCATGTTTTACACTGATAGCAAAAGGTTGGTATGGTTATACAGTTTGTGCCAATTTGTCTCTGTGGAATGTGCATTCCTGAGCAGCGTAATCAGTTGGTGAGCAACTGTGTTAGCTTTTTTATATCTGGTATAATGGTTACCACACTGCGCTGGCGATCGGGTGATCCAGGTTCAAGCCCGGGCATGGTCATTTGAAGAAGTGTCGTCGACCGGGACTTGGACTGGATTAATTCGAGCCCTGGGCGAAAACATTTGAAGAAGTGTTGTCGACCAGGGACTGACGGCTCCAGAGCCGACCCAGCTCTAATGGGTACCCTCCGAAGACGGCGAGTATCTGCCTGAATGGCGAGTGGACACCTGTCATTGTACAGGGAAAAAAAACGGATACTCGCGTAAAAATCAGTCGCAGGTTAGATATACTAACTGGAGATTCTCGCCTCGGGTAATAGCGGGCGTACGTTTAAAAAAAAAATAATCTTGTTTCTGTTCTTTCTGCCGTCCTCTGGCATGCTTCCTAGATACTTGAATTCATTGACTGGTTTGATAACAGTACTGTTAATATGGATATTGAGTGGGCTTGGGTTTATGCTGACCTTCATTGCTGTTTTAGATATGCTGATCTTCATGTTGTACTGAGTTACTTCTGTTCTTTTGTCTTTTAACTCTTTCAATCCCAAGCAAAAAATTGAGTTTGGCCCAAACAAAAATGGCCACCCCGGTGTTTTTTTATTGTTTGTAAAAAAAAAAATTTTTTAAGGTTCATATGCATAAATACACAAGGTATTTAAAAGAAAGTACCTCCAGTCAGAAATGACGTTTTGGGTTGTTAAAATTAGAAAACAGCTCTAGAAAGGAGCAAAAGATACGAAAGCCGATTTAACGTTGATCGGGCCAAAGGGGTCTAGAAGGAAGTACGATATATCAGCTTTTGGGACTTAAGGAGTTAACTAGTGAAGTAGGCTTTGGCCATCAGAATACACTAATTCAATTATGGTGGTGTCTGATTCTGAATTCACTTCCAATGCTGTCCTATCCATAGGCATAGTATAGATATTAGACAGTAGGTGTTATAATATGCATCCTTGTAGCACTTCTTAAACATCTTTGTGTAAACAATCTTTGTTCTTGCAATGTTTAAACTTTTGTGTTGTAAGGCACTTATAATATCCAGAAGTGGTCCTTCTGAACCTTGTCCTTTAAAATGTGCAGAGTTTGTTCTTGTCTGCTCTGTCAAAGTCTTTCTCCTTATTTACAAAAACAACACTGCAGGCTTTTCACCACTAGTTGTCAAGCATAGTTTTAATTGGCGGGACACTGAAAAGTTGATTTGCATCTGGTATGTGTAGTGAAATAATGTCTTGCTACTTACTGTAGTGTTTTAACTCAAAACATGATTAGATTAAAAGGAGTAATTGAATTTGCTAGAGTATAAACAACTCCTTCCAATAAAAAATCAAAACTTTCTCTTAACAGCGAGCAGTAACAATGATGTGAGATGACAGCATTACATAATGACAAAAACATGTTCGGTAATTTTAAACCTGGGCCAGCAGAGCAGCTTGCATCTAAAAATATAAATATTAACAAATAAAATGGTATTGAATCAGTTTTACAAATTAACGGTACACAGAAAACATGGGTGTTTTGGGTTTCACCCTTCGTCAGCCACAGTTACAAACAGGCAACAAGGACAAGAAATATAGACGTGTAGAAGAAAAATTCTATAGACAATGCAAACACGTAATATATTAACTCAGATGAAGAGCAATAATAAAGCAAGGAAACTACAAAACCGAAAAGAATTAATTAATACAAGAAATTCAACAATCAATGAAAATCAAAAGCAGAAAAGGGAATTAAAAAACAAGAAGTCCTGCTATAAAACTCTCTGCTGAAAGAATCGGGCAAGTAATGAACAATAGTCCCTATGGCGTCCAACATGCATCTAAAAATGAGCAGTCCACCCTGTATCAGGGTATTTGCTTAGCCATTTGTGGCCCAGCTAGCTCAAAGTTATGATCTAATTCTGAGGTCCTCAACAGAGCACATATCTCAAGCATTTACACATTGCTGCAGAGGGCCCAAATTAGATGGCATGTTGTTCGCATGCCTGAAAAACACCTCCCAAAGCAGTTGATGTACAGCGAACTCTCCATGGGTAAGCGAACAGTAGGGGGACAAAAGAAATTGATGTTTCCTCCTCGGAGACTCGCACAGGATCGCTCTGCCTGGCGGACAAACATTACTCAAGGTGCTCGCTTTGCAGAACAGAATTTAGCTGATAGAAGGCAAGCATACTGCAAAGAAAGGTCAGAATGCACAGCAACACTATTATTGACTAATATGCGTGCCCCGTATGTGGCGCAAAAATAGGACTAATTAGGCACATGAGATCACGTCACAGATGTCTGAAGCTGTCGCCATCTTCGCTTGTGATGGGCAACTATTATTATTATTATGAGAACCATGCCATTTATATCAACTTTTAAGGCCCCACTGACTGCGGTAATATTTTGAAGAGCATACTTTGCTTAATATTTTAGATGTGTAAAAGTAGTATCATTACTGTGTTAGTCTTGTGAAGAATAATTTGAATCATAATAACTTTGTATGCTCGATTGTTGGAATGTAATTGTATTGACAGTGCAAGCCATCCTTTGAAGTTAATATAGCCGTTTATAAGTGCAAACATATTGTCCATAAAGATTTATGTTTGTATTTATTTATAACACAGAGAAGAGAGTGAAAGTGTGCTGCAGTTAAAAGGACTGACACCTAATGGGTTGCTCCCTCTTGGAGCTCTTTCTGGCGGTAAAGATACTCTGAGCAGTGGTAAGTACTTCTACCTTGTTGTGGACTGGAGGTTGAGAAATTGGATAATTGTGGAAGGTTGTTTTTTTTTTTTTCCTGCGGTAGAAAAAAATTATGTAGTTATATGGCCGGCTTCAAATCAGTTGGTATGATTAGCTTTTTTTTTTTTTTAAATTATTAATTTTTATATTTGATAAACAGCTATGTTCATAGATCTTTTGTACAAGTTTGGAAATGCGCATAAGTGTTGAAGTTAGTCTCATTTTGTGGGCTGTTAAGGAAATTGAGAAACTGAGGTTTCCTTGGTTTTGGTGATTTGATCAGGAGTTCTACTTTATCCAAGCCATGAAGCACTTCAAGTTATTATTTTGTATGTGTGCATGCACACACACATCAGATTTGTGTCCCTAGCTGAAATAAAATGACAAAAGACATGAGATTTTATTGTTTTTTAAATTTGTACTCACATTTTACTGCCGCTTTGCTCAAAATATGTCTTTCATGTGGACAATAAATGATAATGGAGCATAGCAACAGTGAATGATATTTAATACTAACGATAAATCAATATTTGTTCATAATTGTATTCTTAGATTTGACTATGATATCCAGTTCTCTTCTCCCCTTCTTATTATACATGTTATTTTAGTAATTGTCAGTTTGGCTTTCATGAGTTTTTTTTTGTAGCAGTTTGTAGCCTGAGAAGTGATAGTAAGTAATAAAGTGGCATGAAGGAGAGTACAGGTTTTGTACACTTTATTACTTAGTTAATGGTAAATGGTGACGTTTTCTGACTTTTGCTTTGCAAAGTACTGGTTTAAGAACAGTTGAAAGGCAAGTGTTGCCTCCATCATGTATATGCATGCTACACTGCTGTTTTGAACATAACCTGGAAGGTTACCATAACCTGAGTTCCCATTTGATAAATATTTTTGGTATTATTTTTCCACAGCTCTAAGTGGCTTCTCACCGAATCACAAGATAAGCGGGTTTGATGAAGCTAAATGTCTAGATAAGATGAATGAGAGAATGCCACCAAGGAAGGATGCTTTGAATTCAAACAACAAGGACCATTCTAAGTCTTAACTATGAATTTTAGAATGTCGGTGTATACTTCTATATATTTGTGTTTTTATCGTGTTTTAATCAGAGTAAGTTTTGACTTGAGGCATAGATCAATTTGGCAGACTGATTGTGTGGTCATTATTTGGTTGTGTGACAAAAAAATTATGCATTGCCAATAAAGGCGCTGGATCCCATTCTCCTGGTTTTTAGGCTTGAAAATATCCTACATTTCTTAGTGCTGTTTACAGTTCATAAGCATTCTACCAAAACCAAAAAATTTACAAATTCTTAATGCATAATGAGCATAAGATTTATTATTGGAGACATTTTTTATGTAGACAATAGTTAGTCGTTCGTAATAGAAGCGGGACATTTTACTAATAGTCAGTTCTGCATTACAAAGTCAAATCTGCATTCTCCGAGAAAATAGTTTTTCTTTTTTATGAAAAAGACTGTGGTGATCTGTGACTTTTTTTTTTTAATGTAACTGATTTCTGTCTTACTCTGTTCAAACATTCTTTGATGTTATGTGTACTGGCACTAGAATATTTTGTTTACCTGAATGACTTGTGGGACTCGCAGTTCGCATCACTTTTGTTTATCAGCTTTTTTTATAAATCTGAAGAGCGGGGCGGGGTGTTTGAACTTGAGTAAATCAGAACACTGCAGTCATATTGTATTTACTTCTTTGTATTTTGCATTGACAATAATAGCACTCCCGTTGTAATTTTCATATGCTGCAAGTATTCCTTGTCCCGAACACTTATTGGTGCCCCATGATGTATACTATAATAATAGAGATGAAATATCTCGCATGTGTTTCTCATAACAATCATCACCATTTCTCTTATTTGACTTGATCAGATTCTCCAAGTGCAGAGCTGGTAATGCTCTTCTGGGGGTAAAGCTCATGTCAGTACTGCATCAGTTAACAGAGTGCTGTTGATGCCCATTTTGTTTTATCATGCTACCGTTGTGGGTACATAATGGATTAACAGAATGACAGTTCTTCAGATGAACCAGTGGTCGGGGGAGCTGGCTTCCCCAGTTTAACATACATGGCCAGGTTTGAAGCATAGTCTAAAGACATCATGATATGTTAAGACTGCTTTAACAACAAATGAGCTCACTTTTTTCTTTACGTGTGCTACAGTTTAAATATTCTTTTTTATTTGTCAGTGTTTGCATTGTTGCCACCTTGAAATAAATGTTACTTATTTTCAAAATTACACTCGAATAAGAGACATTACTGTGGGGGGGGGGGGACCACATAGATCAGGGGTTCCCAACCTGGTGTGCCCGTACCCCCAGGGGGTGCGACAAAGAAGCCTAAGGTCAAGAGTCTCACGCTTAACCAACTGAGTTATCAATGTGATATTACTTTTGTAGGGGGTGTGAACATTAATCAAACATTTCCGGGGGGGGGGGCATGGCATAGATAAGGTTGGGAACCCCTGACATATATTGTGTCCTCAGCAGAATAACATCAACATTTCATTTAGTGTTGATAAGAAGAGAAAAATACTTTGTGGATAGTTTTCTGTAAAACTATGGAAAAGACAAATGGACAAGCACGGCTTGTTGAAAAACGTACTGGGACATCATATATTTGGAGGAAAAGATAGATAAATACACAAATAACTAAGTTATATCATTCATGTTTTAACAAAGGTGCACATCATTTTCTCTGTCTCATGTTGTTTACCTTACATTATTTTGTTACTGGAAGCGCTGTTCTTATTTACACTGTCCATTCCCTATACGTGATGTTTTATCTGTTTACATGTATGTTTTTCTTCATTATTACTATAGATACAAGTATTTCCCACCCCACCCTGACGTTCAAAGACTTTCATAAGCATCGAAATGTCTAGTCATTGTGAATTGTTGTTTTTTCTTAAAAACTTCCTTATCCAAAAGCTACTTCATTATCAGTATATGCTGCTAAATTTTTTGTGTATTTTGGGTCAAATACTCTTTGTTATGTTTGTATTAAATATTAAAGAAATAAAAGTTTAGTAAATAAAATATATTTTGATATGAACATATCTTTTTGCTCACCATTTTCCCCCCATTACCTGTATTTAAACACAGTGCAGTACAATTTGAAAGCCACATGTTAATCAGTTTGCACTTTCATGTAGAAAGCTTTTAGCATGGCTGACTATATGAACTGTTGTTTCCTTTCAATGATAAGGATAGTAAGGGGTAGACATGAGTAATGAGATCTGGTAAACTTGCTGTTCGTCTGAGCAGTTTTCTTGTTAAGCTTTTATTTGTGAATTGTTCTGAGTATTATCCCATTTATCTGTGCTTGTAATACAAACCAGCTAATGGCACCTTGAATGTACCAGTCGCAGTGACAAGTGTCAGCAGGCTGCTGTTTAGTGTATGATGTATCCTTAACACAGATGTGCTGATCAGTTTGGTGCAGGGCGAGAGAGCTTACGTTGAACCTGTGTTGTGTAACTTACACAGCATCATGTTCTGAGATGGTGAGAGGCTTGAGGATATTTTTTTCTCCTGCTGTCACAGATAGGGTTGATTATTGGTTTCTTATTCAGGCCAATATGGCTCAGTGTGCTGTCATGTTAAGCTTCTTTAAAATGTGTGTCACACCACCTCCTGGCTCTCCTTTCTTCTCCTCTCCCCAAATCTTTTTCTGGGTTGTCCAATATACCTGTAATCTTCCATTTGCGGCCTTTTTTTTTTTGGGGGTGGGGGGGGGGGGGGGGGGGGGGGGGGGCTGCTTGTCCTAATTTATCCCCATTAGGTGTTCAGAACAACTTGGTCTTTGTTTCAGGTGATTATGCAGCTGTTTCAGTTATGGCTGTGATATCTGTTTCATGAAGTCAGTTTTGTCTCTTCTTTTCATAGTTCTATTTTCTTAGGCATCTAATTTCTCAGGTGGTGATATTTCTTTCTTGTTCCTTGGTTAACGTCCAGTTTTTGTGGTTATAAAACAGAATGTTTCTGTTTAGCTTTGTTTGTGCCATAACATGTTTTATGTGATGTTTATTAGTATCAGAACTAAGAAGCTCTTCTTTCACTGTTTTCATTCCATGTCAGAAATGCCTTTTCTGATGCAGTCGCCACCAGAGTTAGAATTTTGTGTTCAGTCTTGTATGCTTTTTTTTTCATATTCTATAATAATTACATCCCTTACTCAATTTTCATTGGAGTGAGTCAAAGCTGTTAGTTTTTCTCTTCTCTCTGTTGCTCTTTATTCCGTGTCAAAACGTTAGTATAGTTAACATTTTTTGTGAAAGCAAATGATAATGATTTTTTTCTGCATTGTTGGCACATTCTGTCGCCTGTTAATTTTGTTGCCCAAGAAGATAGTTAGGAAAACATTTTGTTTTCAGCTGCATCATTGGTACAGTTCAACTTGATATCTTAATGGCCCAGAGCAGGTTTACAGATGTTAACATGAATTTACTTTGATCCTTCATTTAAAACCTGGGCACAGAGAGTCTGTTGTAATATCAATAACAGATTTTTGCCTAAATATTAGTCTTATGACAATAGAAGTCCTAGTTGCAGATATTATTTGTTTTGTGAGGGAGGTCTTAATATCTGGTGCAAAGTTTTGTCATAGATTTTGTCAGGTTATTAAGTGATGCAAGTACAGCGAGCATTGAGATCTGCGTTACAAATGTCTTTTTTTTTTTTTTTTAAACTTAATGTTTATTAGTGCACTGTCAATCATATTAAAAATATGTGAGTCCAGAGGTAACTTTTTTTATTGTTGGGGATACAGTCCCGTTAAGATTAAGTTTAATGGATGTGGCTTATATTCGTGAAAGACAAAAATTCATATGATATATTTTGTTTTAACTTGTTCTCTTTTGTTTGAACTTACAAGATCTGTTGATTGTGACATAGATTGGTTGATATTTGAAGTGAACAGAATTTTGTTTTATTATTTTGTTTTATAAACAAACTGTTAGTGTCTAAGAGTTGACAAATGTCATATATTTGTCTGACTGATTGGCTAATCTCATTTATATTTTACTAGTGAACATTTTTATATATCCCAATAATGAACTATGTCACATTAATGCCATATAAATCTTTTGTATATTAAAAATAACTGAACAGATTTTCTGCCTTTCTTAAGGCACTCTTATGTGATATTCTGTGTTTTCCTATTCAGATATATGCACTCTGATTGTATGTCCTCACCTACCTAAAAAAAATTATTGCAAAAAAAAAAAAAAAAAAAATGCTGTTTGTGTATTTTGTCTACTTGGGTATTTCACACACAGACAGTACCACATATAAGCATTTCTTGTCATACTGCGGTTTTCAGAAGAGTAACCGATGCTTATATTTTCTTCATCACTTCTACAGTGTGCGATATACCTCATGTGCTGTTGTTTTTAACTTTTCCCTGCCCCATTCTTTTTGTTGTCAATGTTCTGTCCTTTTGTCCTCATATTTTATTGGTGTTTTAATTTTCCTGTTGTCTCCTTTTCTGTCATATTTACGGTTTCCTGCTTGTCTTCACTAGACTTGTTTCCGTGTTGTTGTTTTTTTTTTTTTTTTTATAAATGAAAAGTGCACATTGCCTCAACATTGAAGATCTATATTTTTACATGTTATTGTTTCTTGTTTTTAAATAAATAATTTTTTTTTTCATTATTTTTTTTTTTATATAGTAACGAACACAGAACATAAATTTGCATCTTTTTCTTTTCTTTAAAAAAAAAAAAATAGTATTTTGCTTATGATAGAGACTGTGGAATTATTAATTGTTTTTAAATGATGTGGGTGAGATATGCCATATGAACATGATTTATTTCAATTAAGTGACTATGTATGTTTGGGTGTTTTCTCTTTCAAAGTCTTTTTTTTTTGGTCATGTATAATGCTAGTATTACTTGTACATTTGATCAAATGGCGGGAGACTGGTGTGATTAGGATGTTTCCTTCCCCATAATATTATAGATTGCAGATTGTATCACCAGCTTCCCAAGTAGGGGCAGACGTCAGCTTAGCTGACCAGTACCTAAACGAGTGCAATTTATATCCTACTATGGTATTTATTTTAAATTCCTGTCACATTCCCTTATTCCTGTGTTTATCTTGACTCGAGAGGCTTATAATATTTTAATTGTATGACTTGTATAAATTAAAACTCACTTTTAATGGGTAATTGTGTTTTTTTTTTTTTTAACTTAGAGATTTTTAACTTCCTGCAACTTTCTCTCCTGCATCTTGCAGCAGTCATTTGTGAGTTGGGTCTCAGTCATTTTATTGAATGCTTCTTCAAGACAATTTCAAGTTCCTCTTATAGTTCAGTTGGTCCTAGTTATTTTCTAGAAGTGGAGTTCTTCATGCAGGTAATAGAATATGCTGAAGTAATCGGGGGGGTACAGTGTATTCTTTAATGTCTGGTTGCAGAAATCCTTTAGATGGTTGTACAGAAAGTGTGACCATTTCATTCAGTTAGTGGTTTATGTTTTGTTTTATCAGATTCCTTCAGTTTGCATTCATTTCTTAACTCTTAGTATACGAGCTAATTTCATGACTACCTTTACAGATTTTGCAATAAACAATTTATTTATAAAGATAACATAAGTGTTATATATCAAAATGTGAAGAAATGAAACCCCTATATCATGCACATAACTAAATTGTTCAGTGGTTTTAAACATGCATTCACCTATAAGTTTTCGCTATTGACGGGGATTGATCATCGGCCTCTCTAAGAGGCCGCTCGTATACTAAGAGTTAATGGTGTTTCTAGGGAAAGATGAGTTTATATAGCATGCAGAAGTCTTTTACCATCCTTCATGGTTTCACCAGTGCTTCAGTAATAATATACGAAAGGTGGGACTTATACCTTTGCTGCAGATTTTATGTTCTGTAAAATGATATAAATTGCTTTCCAACATTGTGACAGAGTTGTCAGATGAAAACCTGAGTTTTGTCCACTTTGTGTGAGTCCTTTGTGTTGATGCAGTCTGAGAAGTCTTGTCATGAACATGGGTCCTTAGCTAATTCATGCCAAGTTCTTCTGTTCTGTGCCATTCGTTCGAGATCTTTTCTTGTCTTGAATCCCATTTTAATCTGCCTCAAATTCCAATTTCCATGTGTTATAGTGTCTCCTTATTCTTTTATCCTGGGGATCCAGAACAAGGACTTCCTTTTACTACAGCATTGTTTGTCCTGTTCAGTGCCAACATATTTTTTCCCATCTCTTGTTCCACAGGTATTATTATGGTTGTTTCCATCAGTTCCACTTCAGTGATTTTCAAATATCATTTTATTCCTTCTGTTTCTGCACAAGCACTCTTTTACGAAAGTCTGTAGCGTTTGGTTTTTATTTTTGTTGTTATTCAAATTTCAACAAGAATGCCTAGACATTTGAATCAAAGATTCCTGTAATGATGATGTGAACTTGTTGTTTATACGTTCTGTAGAATTTTCTATGCTCTTTTTCTAAGTGACTGTAATACTCTGGCATAAAGTTCTTCTTTCATCTATTCTTATTCATTAATTGATGCTTAACATTCGATGGTGTTCATCTTTATTTCCTTTTGACAGTTTGAATGTTGCTGATATTGATCTGGGTTCCATTGCATCAAGTATCTTCTGAGTTTCCTTTGACAGCATAAGGACCACACCTTCATTGTGGTTTGTGTTACTTTCCCATGTTCTGAGGAAGGCACTATTTCTCCTGTGTTCACTTTCATCTCTGCTTTCTATTCCATATTGTTTGCTCAGTTTCTAGATACCAGTTTAATAGTTTATTTCTGCCACCACTTGTCCAACTTTCTCTTGTTTGTTCAAACTTTCCAGGTGCCTAGTCAGGAGAGTTTCCGCTTGAAGAAGGCAACAGGTGCCAGGTTTTCCAAATATCTATTTGATGTGTGGCATTTTGCTTTGCATTGTTTTAAAAAAAAAAGTTTTTAAAGACAGTTTCAATGTTTGTCAGACTTATTATTGTTTCATAAAGCTCGAAACAGGGTTGGTGTTGGCTAGGTTATGGCTAACTGTAGCTTGAATATGGATAGCCACACGACAACATGGTGGCCTCCTGTATACCATTCCCTTCTGCTGATTTCCCTAGAAGAAATATGGTGAGCCAGCAGCCCAGAATCATTTCAGCATTCTTTTTAAACATAAATTTTAATAGATGACCAAATTCTATCTTGGATGACTGAATTAATTTACTTGCGGTTGCTTTTGATGACTTGCGTTTTAAGGTTGTTTTTTTTTTTTTCTGTGGCATTAAATTTCAACAGGATGGGGTAAATGTTCCCATTCCCAACCCTCCTTGTCGCCTTCTGTGACATGCCTGATAAGGTTCTTTGCTCTTCCTTCATGTCCCAGTAACACACAGGTGGAACATGATGTGCAATCTGTTTTTAAACTGTAGCCATATGTGTTTCCACAGGATGTTGGTCTTTGTTATACTTAACGACCTTATTTGGAACTGATAGTTCATTAAGTCGAAGAATTAGAGACATTAATTCTATGATACATCAACTGAAGTGAAGATGTTAGCGTAAGTATAATAGTAAGAAATGATGTAAAATAATAAGCTGTATTGTCATAGACAGCAAACGCTCACCATCTTTATGGTTAGGAAAAATAAAGATTATTAAAACAACCACTGCATTAATAAAAGATAGGGAGATGGTACCGGAGCACCACAAACTTGCTTCATTTAATTATGTTTAGTCTTTTTTCACTAATTTGATAACCTCATAGTGAGATGTCTGGATAATGTTCCATCATTTATGTCATAAAATATTTTGTAGCATGTAAATGCCTCACTGATGCTAAACAGTTTAGCAGATTTGTCAGCAGTGGATCCCGTAGCAAGCAGCACCTTTTCCACCAAGCTGAATTTTTCTACTTTCTGTTTTATGATAAACCTTTTGGATTCATTTCCTAGCTTTTTTTCTGATCCTTCAATTTTTCTATTAACATCAACTCCATCAGCAGTTTCAGTTTTTTGTTTAATGGCTGTCCAACAATTGTTGGAAGTGTATAGTAGTGGATTTCTGGAATTAGAGGAGTGGCTTCGGGTTTTGTCTATCTTGTGATTACCTGGCTTGTAAAACATTCATTAGACTGCAGTTTTTTTTTTTAAGTCTGCATATTGAATGCTTTAGTTTATGAATGCCTATTCGAGAAGGTTATTTATTTATTTCTGTGATAGATGTGCCATGGTTTAAAAATTCACCTGCAAACCAGGCTGATTGGTTTTTATTTCTGTTAATAACCGTTACCTTATTACATGAAAATATGCCATAATTTTTACCTTCAGCCATGAGAAGGAAGAATACACACTGAGTAGAATGTTTTATGGTGGGATTTCCAGGTTTTATATGCTCATTCTTGTCATGCATGTATTGTTTGTGTCGGTAGTATGTGGCTGGTTCAGTAATTGATCCCAGAAGAGACTGTCTGACAACCTCTCCTGCAACAAATGTTTAGTGATCAAAATTAAGTATTGTGGTAGAGTGGTTAAGCACTTGCTTCTCGGGGCAAAGGAAGTTGAAACCAGTTTGTGTCACACTTCGGTGTACCCAGCTGTAATAATGTGTGCCTAGCTTAGCTGTTTGATTAGGGATGGCAACAAAGACAGCACAAGGAAGGGAACTAATAACCCCACTTTATAAAGGTGAGAACTAGTCAGAGTGTTAAGATAAGGCTGCATATTACTTTTACTAAATTGTTTTAAAGAAACATACTGCACATGTTAAGTTAATTCCTGTGCTTTGGGCTGTCACTGCAGTACTGGCTTCCATCTCATTGCTTGTGGGTTGTGTTTCTGCCTCAGAAATGTGACGAATTAGGATATAAGGTTGGTTAAATAGCTTGTAGAAATAGAGGGTGTTATTAAAAAAAACGGTCCATTCTCATTAGGAAGTGTGCATTATTTATAATAACTTTAAACCATTGACTTGGAAAAATATGCCATACCACTCTGAATTTTGATGAAGTTAATACATGCCCATGCTGATTTTCCCAACGGGCTGATCACCCGTTTGCCAGTCACTTTGATTACGGAAACAATGACAAACGGATTGATTTGTCGTTGCCCTAAAGACGCCGTTAGGCGTGATGGGAACAACGGCAAAGAAAATCCATTTGCTGTTGCCCTTAAGACGCCACTAGGCGTAATGGCCACTGACTGCTTTGCCGGTCGTTGGCTAAGGACGGAAGAAGAAGAAGAATGCTGATTTTGGCATATGTTTTCAGTGTATCTAAAATAACATACCATTTCTCTTAGGAAGATGAATGTTTTACACACCCTGTATTGTTACAACTAATTGACATTTGCTGCCTGTTGGGCTTGTGTAGGCCAGGTTTTATTTGTATGCATTCAACAATCTACGCGAAGATTGCAAGTGCTCAGAAACTTGTCAGACTGTATAACGGTAAAATATGACATTAGGAAATAGATCTGATGATGTTTATGACACTTTCCAACACAATTCAGGAGCTGTGATTTCCTCTGCTTCTCTCACACTTCAGGGTAAATCTAATAAAACTGGCAGTTTCTAACTTAAAAGTGTTTCGTTGATGTGGCCATCAAGTTTATATTCAGTGGCGTAACTGAGCTTCTCGAAGCAACCAGATCATATGTGCCAGAATGACCTTTCAGAAAATAAATAAAGTTACATGTGATCTTCACTTTACTACCAACTTGTAAGCCAACGTGCAACCAGTACAAAAGAGGCAGTTGTGATATGCCACTGTTTATATTCACATTTGTGCATTGCATATAACAGCTAACCTTTTAGTCTCATTCTGTTGTGAAGGTTGTCAGCTAAATTGTCTTAGATTTCATGATTTGAAGATTTCTGGCATAATCTGGCACTTAGCATCTATCCTTCATATTTCTGCTTTTCCTTATATATGTTTCCATCTCTTTCACATCTTTCCTTGTTTGCAGACTGTGTATCTCCTAACTAGACAATGTTTAAAAAAAAGTTAACAGCCATAAAAGCACCTGCTTAATGTATAAACTTTATGTAGTTAATGCACCACAGTGTATTATTGGCCTTGTATAGTCCTTTCTTTTTTTTTTCCTTCAACTTTTTCAATGTTTTTCAACAAATATTTGACCTTTTCCATCCTTTTTGTCAAACATTGTTTATCATGCATGTATCCATAATTGTACATTTTGTGTTAAAATTTATTATTATTAAATCACATTTTTTTTTTTTTTTTTTTTTTTTGGCTTACCAGAATGTTCAGACCTGATACTTTCCATTTGTGTTAATGAGTGGCAGTAGTATGGAGGATAGAATGTCATTGAGTGCTTGCATAGCCATTTAAAAAAAAAAAAAAAATTTAAATTGCAACCTTTTCTTTCTTTTCTTTTTTAAATCTTGTAAGCTTTTTTTTTTTAAGAGTGCAATTATTGCAGTCCAAAGATGGCTTTCAGAAATTCAACTACCCAGAGAAGTTATTGTTTCCAATTCCCTAGTCCATGCTTCAGAAGGCCCAAAATGGTTGTTTACAAAGTGGATGGATAACATACATAGAGGACTAAAACCTTCAGGAACGGATGTGGATTTACTGTCCTGGTCATGCAAGGAAATGCTGCGATGAGAGAGCTGACTGACTAGCCTCGAGAGCACCCATAGTGGGGACGTTAGATATGGATAAATGAGATATACTAAGGACAACAAACGATCGCCTGTTAGAGAACAACACAGTAGTTGATGTATCAACAAGGATAAGACTGCTAGAGTTTGGCATTAAACATAAGACTTGCAACAATGGATGTATGAGAGGGTGCATCCTGTATACAATCAGGGCTTATACCCTTCGACATTTGCTGAGGAAGAATGAGCACATGTGGGTTTGCCCTGAGTGCAGTGGTGTCCATTGTAAAGAACAATAACAATTATATCCTACACACTAGCAATAGTGGTTTATGTAACAATTTGATTTACATGATGAGGTGACCAGCCCAGTGCAGAACCTCTGCCTCTGAGGGATTTGGGGCTCTATTCTTTCATCATATCCTCACAGACCCCCGGAAACCACAGAGTCTACCTATAATTATTCATCATATATTCAGACAAAACAAAGAATGAGACAAAAGTACATATTTAACGTCTGAGCAGGAGGAAAAATATGGCACACAAACAGAATAAATATAATGGCTAAACAGGAATGAAGGATCTATTAAATAGATACAGTGCTCTAAGATGAAAGCAAACGCGAATTGCAAGTAACAAAGAAAAACTTATAAGTACACACACACAACATGAGAAGCAAACCTTAACCATAAGAAATAAGTAAAGGAATTAAACACCCACACACAATTTTAGGGACAATGTTTTTACTGTTACAAAAAATATAATGTTCTAGCAGATGGCCACTTAATCAGTAATTCGTCATATATTTGATGCACAAATACTTTTAAAAAAAATTTTGTCGATGCGCTGGCTCAACCTAGTCGGTTATATTGGGGCGCATGTCCAAATATAAAAGACCTTTAGGTTTAATGAGAATGGAGAGCTTTTTGTAAACTTTTGTGATTTGAATGATCTGGTCATCGGATGGACTATCTTCCCACACAAAGACATACACTAGACTACATGGAACTCCCCAGATGGGCACACGCAAAATCAGATAGACCACTTCACCATAGAATGAAAATGGAGACGCTGCCTACAAGATGTTAAAGTAGAGAGAGGAGCTGACATGGTGTCAGACCACCACCTTTTTTTAGCATCACTGAGGATAAAATTGAGGGCGCGCAAAGACAGAGCAGAAAGAAGCCCGAAGTATAATACCCAGAACATTGTGAACAAAGACACAAGAGTTCAGTTCAACCTAAAGTTGAGAAATAGATTTGAAGCACTGGAGAACCTTGAAGAGGAAAGTATAGATAACCATTGGTGCACAATTCAGGAAGCATACAGGAGTACATGTGAAGAAGTTCTAGGCAAAAGAGATAAACAACAGAAGGAATGGCTCACAGAAAACACATGGAACCTCATAAGAGAAAGGAGAGACATCAAACAGCAAGTAAACAACTGTAAAGAGGCAGAAGAGAAAACATAACTGCTCACAATATATTGAAGGCTAAACGGGAAAGTGAAAAAGAGTGTCAGGCAAGATAAAAGAATTTATTGAAAAACTAACAGAGGAAGTCGAGACTGCGACAAAAAGGAGACTTGAAAACATCCAATACCATTATTCCCGCCGTAAGGTACTTCGGTCGGTCTGTCACACTTTGCACACCGTTGTTTGCACACTTTTTCTATTTTCGAGAGAGTGCATTAACTTTCGAGTACAGCTAAAGGGGGTGCAACTGTGGTTGAAAGTTAGACAATAACATTGAATTGTTTCCCCTTATATGTACTCTCCCGAAAATAGCAAAGTGTGACGGTGTGAATTACATTAAATCAACAGACAATCACGATACTCTTCTGTCCGGTTTCATTCGTGAAACTGATTTAACTCATCATCATAGAAGAAGCAGCAATGTAATACGTGTAACAGAACAACACACTATAATTAAAAACCTGCCAATTTTGGTGGGTTGTTGCTAGTTATATAATATTACTAGAACTTTATGTAAGAAACAGCTAAACCACAATACAACAGTGAAGAGCAGAGAAGGTCGAAGCATTAGCAGTGAAGAAAAATAAAGGGTCAGATGGGCTGAATATTTTAAGGAAATCCTAAACAGAAATCAACCAATACAGCAATCCATCATAGAACCAGCAGAAGAGCCACTACAGTACAACATAAACCCACCCACTTGTCACAAAGTGGCTTTAATTAGAGGCTGTCTGAGTACAGACACCAAGTCTGAGAAGATAGATTTAGATGAGAATTACAGTGAATGTGGAAGGATGAGACTTATAGCTTCAAGGGTGAGAACCTAGATTGACTCTCCCTCGCCACTTGTGACTTATTTACTAGCTACTGTCTCACCACCTCTGACTACCAGAAAGGAGGAAAGGTTTCACTAAATTATCCACAGACACCACTATACAGTCAAAGCATGTAAGTACAGTATAGTTAAAGATAAACTGATCCAGTGTACATTTTATAGTTTATTAAAAAACAAATCAGTACCACAGAAAACAAAATAAAGTGCGAGTTCGCACAACCTGGAAAAAAGAATAAATCAAGTGAAAGACAATATAAAAAATGTCCACACTCTCTTCCACACCTGCACTAAAACAACTGATGATAAAGAAATATACTTGGTGGGGGTCTCTAAGTAAGAGTCACCACTCCTGACTACACTATTGTTACTAACTAACACACTGTCCCGCTGACAATGTATAACTAAATGTCTACACTGTCTCTAGGCGATCCTGCACAACTAACTAATACACCACCAGAAATGCTACGCTAATTGACTTTTCAGCGCTAACTCAGAGGCTGTCCTCTAAGTATTTCTATCTGACCCTACTGTTCCTCGATAAACTCCTTTCTTTCTCCTCTGTCTCAGTTCAGTGCCTCTCTGATGCTACGGTCTTCGTCTGAGGCTCTGATGAGTTGCTTCTTCGTCACGCATATCCTCTCGTTAGCATTTAGAAAATGTTTTCCCTCTCTCCTTTCCTGAATACTGATTAAGAGGGCCTTGATACTTTGATATAAATGTAATTGCCTAAGGCTGTAGATGTTATCACTGCTGATGACACTCAATTCTTCAAACCGCTGAGTTAACCCGCTTCGGGTTTAGGCCTGCATTATTGTGGCAGTATGTAAACAACACCAGGCAACGTAGCCTGTTTTCTTTTGTGTTGGCCTTTACGAGCTAAGAGCTCCTATTTAGAGCCAAGTCTCCTGTGGAGGCATAGGTTTCCTCAGGTCAAGAGAACTTCTAATTACTCAGTGTTGCAGACGTAACTGGGCGCCCACTACCAACGCGTACCCAGTTTTCTTCAATTAAGGCGATGTCTCATGCCTCCTTCTCCTGAGAAGGCAAAGTCCGTGGTAGGCTTAGGGCTATCTACAACCTCCTTCGGGAGCCGCACTGGTGTAATGGCTTCGGCGTTGTGCTGGCGACCAGGTGTTCATGGTTCAAACCCGGGCGTCAGCGTTTGAAGAAATGTTTACGGCCGGAAATTTGACTGAATAGCCTGAACGGCTCCTGTGATAAACCCTCTGTGGATGGGAAGGAGCAAAGCTCCTGACCAGGTTGGAAGGAAAGTCCTCAGGTTCCCCAACCTCGCAATGACATGTCATTGGGCCGAAGGGCTGAAAGCCTAAGTGCCGCTGGTTAAGAAAAAAAAAAAAAATCTACAACCTCCACGCCTTGAATTGCTGTAAAACGAAAAAAATAACATCTATACAACAATTCAAACTTACCTAATACATAACACATTAACACCCAAAATTCATCTACACCCTGGTATCCCCTAAACACAAGCTACGCACAAGAAATAAACATATTTCTACCCAAGGGTCAGACTAATTTACAGTTCCCTCCTATCTCTCCCGCACCAATTACTCGCTGTCTGTTACGAAAACCCCAGACGCGGGCTGACCTGAATCTTTTATGTGCTTGTCTCGCCGGGAGGCGTCACAACATTGCTTCAGTGAAGCTAAAATCCCCTGTACTAAATAATTTTCCAGCCCTATTCTTCTTAAAGACTGCACCGGGAAGGTTATCAATTTAACAAAATTATTTAACACACGTATACATACACCATCTGTGTAATATTAAATCCCCTTCACCCCTTGTCTTCTGACTACATGACGAAATAGCACAACTAATTAATACACAAACCACACCCGCGTAAATTCACTACAAATTATCATAATAAAATGCGGTTACTCGGACCTCATATTTACATTACACAGAGCTCCCGTTTATCCTAGTACCTAACCTCATACAGTTAATTATCTCAAAACCCGCTACACAAATCATAGATACTGCTAGCTTATACAAAGTATAATTATAGACAAAGCTTACACTACACTGGTTCTGGTTTTGTATAAGTCGGCACTTGATGGCAACTCCTGACTAATAAAATTAAATTTAATCCCAGAAGAAAGCTTACTAACGTGCTAAAATCTTATAGAAAAAAAACTTCCTACACAGCTATTAATTTATGAACATACCCAGTTACTGAATTTCTCGGACCGAGCAGACGGCAATGGTGCTTATTCACTGCACAAAATTCTTTGACGAGTGAGCGATAAATACTTTTGATGCTCACTATATATATATTATGAATAGGCTGATGCAATTCAGACACGGTGAGTCATCGCATCTGGCATTATCTATCGGGAACCGCTTTTAACCAACCTATGACCTACTATCATGCCTGCACATAAATTAAATCGAACCCACCTGTCGTAGATTTGTGATAGGTGATTAAGACTTAGTTTGGTTCCTTCTGAATAGACAGAGAGATAATCGATAGCTCAGTGGGAGGTGAAAAAAATAGAAATAGATTTCACGAGTTAGGTGGAGGAAATATAGTAGATTCTGTCTCTGACACTCGAGAAGCTTCTCTCAGTCAGCCTATCATCTACAACAGAGTTAGATTAGTCAGACAAATCTAATATAATATATATTAATATATATGTCCTCACATACCCACACACATAAGTGATGACAATAGACGCACAACACGTGAACCTATGACAATGAAAATATAGATATTTGGGAACGAACTGACCGCCACGCTGATTAAGTTTAATTGTGAAGTTTAATTATCAAAATAAACTTCCATCACAACATATAAGATTACATCAAACATATACAAATAGTCATAAAGTCAATGAATTGCTACAAGAATGATAGACCCGTTGGTATGATCTTTTCCCTCGATGTGTAGCCCACAGTCCTGTTAGAAGAAAAGTAATAGCCCCAAAGAGTCACTGATACATATGATTTAGTCTAAGATTTCCCTTTAAAGGTATGAACAGACTTGGATACTCTGATCTATCCTAAGGAAAAATATTGTTCGCAACAAAACAAACTTGCATAAAGAAATTTAAGACAGCAAAATGGGTACCAAAATACAACAATAAAGGAATCACTCAGTCCTGCATTCTCTCTATTCAGTCAGCCGTGATCACGTGCTTTCATTCGTACTTACAGCTTTGGAAGCAACTTCTGGAAACACAATTTTTAGGACATGCACATACAGACTCTCCAATGGTAGTCTTGGCCAAGAGAACCCCAGTTCCAAAAAGACGGGTTGAATTCACTGCTTCAGGGAACGTTTTCTTGGTTATACTTATTTTAGGATATCTGGTTCTGTTACATTAAAATTGTCCAGGCACGAACGTTAACAGCGAGCACAGTGTCAATAACTTAGGTTTCTAGTAATTAGAAATGTCAGGTAACTGCCTTCTCTCAGTATAGGACTTTATTTGGTCACACCACCGCTAGTCACAACTCCGTCGGAAGGTTACTGATATTAATATTTTGCTTGCCACATGGGCTGATATGTACTTGAGGTTTTTCTTTGGAAGAATTAAATCAGGCTCGATGGGCCTGTTACTTCATTAAATCTTTAAAAAAAGTTTATGTAATGGGTACTCTGTCGTTCTGGATGCCAATGCAATCTAGACAGGTTTTACTTTATACACCCAAGTCTTTAAGAAAAAATGTTTTTGTTCTTCACAGATATTTCTCCGTACAAAACGCTGGTAGAGTTGGGCTACCTCAGTTTTCACTGAATAAAGAAAAAACAACATATAAAATACTTATACATACTATGTACTCGGTTATAACTTACATTATAAACTGCAAGCGGAGAGCTTGACTTATCGTTTAAAACTCCCGTGAAATAAGGTATAATTCATAAAATCAATCATCATGAATTAGAAATACATACGTATTTCGTCAATACTCAATGATGAATCAGTGCAGTTATAAGTTAGTTTTAAAATATTTTCGACTGAGTATTTAGCAGTTAAATTAAATTTATTTATAGCTGCATGAGTTTAAGCTAGAAATTATCATTTATTCTGCTTTCCACTGAAACACGTCACTAGAGAATGTAACACTTATAAATTAATTTCTCTGCACAAAAATCTAACTGGTGAAATATAATAGGCGATTTAACACTTAATCACTCAACCTATTAGATATTATAAAGTTACCTCCAAACAGAACTACGGGTATCACAACGAAACTCAGGGTTTCACTTATAAATATAAGTATCTAGAACGAAGCGACCACGTCTACTGCAACTAGGAGTATGAATGACTAGTCTAAAACTCTGGCTAAAATATCTGAAAACGGACAAAGGATCCCACGCTATTACGACAACCCGAAATAGCGCCGGTCTCTCTCTCTCTCCCCCCTCTCTTAACACTTCACATACTAGACGCAGGCCATAACTGCCACAACGCGTCTTCGACACCTCCGTCTAACTATTCTCAGTCCTGAGCGATGCAGATGGCAGTTTCCACACCTTATGCCGAGAAACTAGCCGAAGAAGCGTGAGTGTCATGGAAAAACGAGACGAATGTCTGCCATTCGGTCTCTCGAGAACGAATTTCTCACACTATTATGTCTACTGCAGGGCCTGACACCTTATGTAATACAATGCGTTTCTAAATGAGAAAGGAAACGGCAAAGTCAGAATGGGAAAATAATATTTTGTCGCAAACGAACGAATGCGAAAAAAAACCCAGGAAAAAGGATAAAAGAGCGATAATAAAGTAGAGGACACGGGTAGAAAAGAAAAGAATATAGAAAATTAATTGATCATAAATCTCTATGCGACACCACCCAATCATGTCATAAGCTAACCTCTGACTCGGTGTTGACCGAGCAAACCGCAAAATTATTTCTGCTCACCCGCCGAAATTATACGTAATATTCTGTAACCCTCTGACCTTCTATCTACCAGAATAATTTACTGGTTCTGCGTTAACCTGGTTCGTGCTTTCCCCCATCCCTACAAATAAAAGGGTTGGTGAAGGTGGTCTGATTAATCCAACCGCCATAAAATTAACCCAGATTTGATAAATACCGAACTCGAACGCCTAAGAATAATTAAAGAACAAAATGGAACCAAAAAAAAAAAAAAATGGGGCGAGTTGAAAATAAAAATAACAGTAACTCATCACACCACTAAACAAGAGATCTCTCGGGCAATAAAACATTTGAAAAATGTGAAGGCCGCAGGACCCGATGGAATACCACATGAAGGCAGACATACCATACACGAGTTGCTACACCAGCTCCTCGATAAAATCTGGGGAAAAGAGGCCACATTATCAAGCTGCCAAAGAAAGGACACCTGACTATGTAGCAACTGGGGGGTCGGGGGGGGGGGTGGGGGTATAACGCCCCTAGCAGTGGCTGGAACAATTTTGACCAGAGTTTTGTTGGACCGTATTAAGAAGGTGGTGGATGACAAACTTAGAGAGCAGGCTCAGAATCATCATAGAACAATCAAATGAGTGGCAGACCTCCTTGTGTGTAAATTTTGTGGACTTCGAAAAGGCTTTCGACAGTATAGACCGTACTGTGATATGGAAAATCCTGAGACATGGAATCCCAGAGAAATTCATCAAAATCATCCAAGATTTCTACCAGGAGGCCTCATGTAAAGTAGTACACAAAGGAAAACTATCAGAGCCCTTCACAGTACAAAGTGGAGTCAGACAGGGGTGTTTGCTATCACCAACAATTGTTCTCATGGTCCATAGACTGGGTTATGAGACAGACAACAGTGGGAGAGAAAACTGGAATACAGTGGACATTTAACAAACAACTGGAGGATCTAGACTTTGCAGATGATTTGTGCCTTCTGTCACATAGACAGCAAGATATGCAGGAGAAAACAAATAGATTAGTAACAGAAGCAGCAAAGATGGGACTACATATATATGTATATAAAACAAAAGAAATGAGAATAAATAATAGACAGTCAGACTCGATGAAGACCAATGATCAAGTCACTGAAGAAGTAGAAAGCTTTATATATCTGGGGAGTAACATTGACAAAAGAGGGGGAACAGCTGGTGACGTCTGCTCAAAGACAAATAAAGCCAGTTGCGTTTTTAATGCCCTTCGACCAATATGGAACTCCTCAGCTATATCCAGAGAGAACAAAATTAGAATCTTTAACTCAAATGTGAAGTCGGTCTTGCTGTATGGCTCAGAGACATGGCATGTCTCAAAGAGTATCACCTCCAAGCTGGGAGCCGCGCTGGTGTAATGGTTACCACACTGCGCTGGCGATCGGGTGATCCAGGTTCAAGCCCGGGCGCGGTCATTTAAACGAGTGTCGTCGACCGGGACATGAACTGGATTAATTCGAGCGGTGGGCGAAGACATTTGAAGGAGTGTCGTCGACCAGGGACTGGGGGCTCCTGAGCCGACCCAGCTCTAATGGGTACCCTCCGAAGACGGCGAGTATCTGTCTGAATTGCGAGTGGATACCTGTCAGTGTACAGGGAAAAAAGGGATACTCACGTAGAAATCAGTCTCACGTTAGATATACTAACCGGAGATTCTCGTCTCGAGTAATAGCGGGCGTACGTTAAAAAAAAAAAAAAAACCTCCTAGGAACATACATTTGTAAAAAGATGTCTCCGACGGATCCTCCGTATAAGATGGCCAGATGTAATAACAAATATAGTAGAGCTAAGGAAAAGATGCGGGCAACAGCCAATACAAACAGTAATTAAGGTAAGAAAGTGGGGATAGATAGGACATACACATGGAACCCACAGGGGAAAAGAAGAGTGGCGAGGCCAAAGAGAACCGATGGAGAGCAACTGTTTCTGCCCTATGGAACGAAAAGGAATGATGATGATTAGGTTTGATGGATTGTATAACCATATGAAGAATTAACGAACGATAACTGGTTGATTGTAAATGATAGCGGGTTGATTGTTAAGTGATAGCGGGTTGATTGTAAGTGATAGCGGGTTGATTGTAAGTGATAGCGGGTTTATCGAAAAGCTTACAAGAAAGTTGGTCAATAATAGTGCTGTGTTGAACCAAAAGACTCGCTGACCTAGTTGTTTGATGAAACTTTGATTTTATCGGCCTATAGCCATTCACAATCCGAGGCTCGCCCCATCAGATACGAAACAGTATTTATTTGGAGTTCATCATTCATCCTATTTTCTTCTTAGTCATTCCTCTTCAACCGTGGGATGTAGAGATTTGCCAGAGAGCGCCATGTCTGTCTGGTTCGCCTTATTTTAATGAAGTTATTTTCACTTTATTTTATATTTCTTTTAATTATTGCATAAAATTAGCTGGGTCAGCGCCGGTCAAAATTTGATAGATTAAAATATACCAAGAAAGGGAACTATATCCAAAATTCAATTCTCTACGATGAGATTTTGAACGTCAAACATTTGAGACGCGACAAATGTACAACGCTCGCTCGGATGATCTTTTAATAAAGTGGTTAAAAATTGGAGGATACAGGAACAAGCGAAAAATCTGACATGCCTTGTTAACATAGTAACATGGGGATGGCAGGATGGACTAGCCAAAAAATGCATTAAGCAAAATGGCATTAAGATGAGGCCCAAAGAACAGCTGGAGACAGACATGGAAAGACCTTGGCACGGGACAGGAAGACTTAAGTTTGTAGAAGTCCTTTGCTGGGAATTGAAAGATGCCAAAATGAGAGTCATTAGATATTGTATATACTCTTTACTACTGCATAGTGCACATACATGGAAAGTAAATATGCCACTGGAGAAACAATTCAGGACATTACAATTATGCGTAGAAGAGAAAGATGTATCTTATGTAGACAGAAGCATACAGATAAGGACGTTCTGTGATGAAAGAGAACCAAAAAATTAGATAAACAAAACGTGTTGGAAATATACAGAGAGTATAGTTTGACACGAAATTAAAAGGAAGTCGTTGAAACGGGCAAGATGACGATCGCGTGTGTACACATGAGAAAGAAGATAAAGGAGTGGATAGGTCTACCACAATGTTGGTATGCCATCACGGCAAGAGACAGAAAACGTTAGAGCTTCATTATAATCTACCTTTGATGTTAAGTGACATTTGAATGTGGTCTGCATTATGATTTTTATTATTTATTTAAATTAATGAAAAAAAAGATATCCCGTTCAACCTCTGATGGGTTATAATTAGGATATATATTGTTTTCAATTCCAAATAATATGAACAACCGCCGACATGAGAAAGTGGCATCACATTTGTCAAATCAATATAAATAGGGATAATCACAATTGTGCTTATAAGTTAAAAAAAAATAAATAAACTCTGAACAAGAATAATATAAGTGGAGGGGTGTAAAGGCCCGGTGGTTCTAGTTATTGTCACAGAGAGTTTTATGATCAATATATTTTCTATTTTCCTTTCTTTCTCTACCCGTGTCCTCTACCTTATTATCACTCTTTTATACTTTTTTTTGTATTTTTTCGTATTCGTTCGTTTGCGACTTAAACATTACTATTTTCCCATTCAAACTTTCGCCGAGTGTCTGTTCTCATTTAGAAACGCACTAGTGATGTTATTACGTAGATGCCAGGCTCGGGAGGTTATTGCGTTGTAGACGTAAACTGTGAATATTCGCTTTCGCCAGACTTATAAGCGACATATCGTCTGCATTTTCACCTGCCACAACGAGTTGCATCGGCTGAGCGCTCAGGTGAGGCGCGATAACCGACATCTCCAAGACGTAGTTTGAGACATTTGTCTGGAAATCCCATCTGACACGGCCCTGGTCAGCGTGAGGTGTGAAGACGAGAAGTGTCAGTTATGGCAAACGTCTAGTAATGGGAAGTGTTAAATGTAAGGTGTTTAAGACGGAAAGGGGAGATTATTTCGTTTTGCGAAATAAGTTGGGACCCTTTGTCGGGTTTAAGATATTAACCAGAGTTTGAAACTAGATTTTCATTCATACTCCTAAATCTGCAGTAGACAGATCGCCAGGCTAGAAAAATATCTTGCGTATTGAAAAGTCTTTAGTTTCTGGGCAACATTTTGCAGAGTTCTAGACTACCATAATATTGAATGATTCTAGTTCGTGGTATTAATCTGTAGTTCTGTGCGGAGGTAAATATTATATTTAATATATCTAGATTTTGCGAGTGATTAAGTGTTAAATCGCTTATTTCCCTAGTTAGATTTTTGTGCAGAGTGATTAATTTATAAGTCTCTTTTATTTTCTAGTGACGTGTTTCAGTGGAAAGCAGAATAAAGTATAATTTCTAGCTTAAAACCAGGTAGCTATCAGGAATTAAATTTAACTGCTAAATAATCAGACGAGAATATATTTTAAAATTAACTTATAACTGAAATGCTACATCAGTGAGTATTGACGGGATACGTAAGTATTCCTAATTCATGATGATTGATTTTATGTATATAACTTATTTTACGGGAAGTTTTAAATGATAAGTCAAGCTGTACGCTTGCAGTTTAAAAAATGTAAGTTATAACGAGTACCTAGTATGTATAATTATTTTATATGTGTTTTTTTCCTTTATTCAGTGAATACTGGGGTTAACCCTAACTTTGCCAGCGTTAAGTACTGATGAGTGATATCTGTGAAGAACTAAAACATTTTCATTGAAAGCCTTGGTGCATAATCTTTACAAGTACCCTATAGGTTAAATAAAGTAACAGGCCTATCGCGCCATATTTAATTCTTCCTGAGAAACAACTCAAGTACATTTTTAGCCTATGTGGCAAGTAACATATTAACGTCAGTAACATTCCGACGGAGTTTTGACTAGTGGTGTGGTGACCGAATAAAGTCCTAACCAGAAAAAAAGTAGACACCGATCTGACATTCCTCATTTCTAGAAACCTAAGCTATTGACACTGTGTTCGTTGTTAATGTTCGTGCCTGGACAATTTTAATGTGACCTAAACAGTCATCCGAAAAAATAAGAACACCCAAGAAATCGTTCCCTGAAGCAGAGAATTCAACCCGTCTTTTTGGAACTGGGGATTTCTTGGTCAAAGACTGCCATTGACGATTCTGTATGTGAATGTCCTAAAAATTGTGTTTCCAGAAGTGGCTATCAAAGCTGTGAGTATGAACAAATGCACGTGATCACGGCTGAATGAATAGAGTGAATGCAGGGCTGAGTGATTTCTTTATTGTTGTAATTTTTGGCACCCATTTTGCTGTCTTAACTTTCTTTATGCAAGTATTGCTAACCATAATTCCCTTAGAATAGAGCAGAGATATCCAGTCTGTCCATACCTTGAAAAAAAACGTGGAAAATATTAGACCAAATCATATGTATCCTGTGATGAAGTACATTGATACAGCGATAAAATCATTAATTATATATAATAAAGTCATAATAATATGTATAGAATTAGTAAAGTTGTACCGCGTCTTCTCCCCTGCGCCAGAAAACGCATTGATTTAAGTAGAATAGAACGTAGTCTAAAACCTTATTGCGCGCTGGTAGTATTGGACTTTGTAACCCGCCCGTCAAGGGTTAACGATAAAAATTTGAAAAAATCTACTAGCATAGTGGTTCCAGGAAAGATAGAAAGAATAAAACACACGAACGCATAAGATTGAGAGAGCGGACACATGCTGCCGGCTTGTCAAGTGTTAGAAGTTTGAATTAGCTACTCAGGCCGACAGTGCGAGACGATGCCGTTAGTTTGTGTCGAAAACGATGTCGTGAGCTTTAAAATTTAAAAATAAACCGCCAAGTCCAATACATTTTCTAACAAAAGGCACACTGTAGAATCATATATACACACACGCATAATTACTTCCTGCGGCGAAAAAGGAAGATCTGCGATGATTTTTATAACATTCAAGTAGTTGAGACTTAGAAAACAACGAACACCAAAATGGAAAATATATTGAATTCTTTATTAATAGGTTTAAGATCATAAAAGTTAGCTAGTCTTAGAGCTGGTCTTGTCCTGATGGGTAATATGCTTTCGAATAAAAAATCCGACAGATAGAAATAAAGTTATGGACAAAAGACTATATTTGTTCGTACAGACAGACCAACACATGCTCGTTTGGACTTGCACTAACTGTAACATTTTTTGACGCGTCCTTGAAAAAGGCAAGAAAGGGTACATGTAGAAAGGGGTAGACAAGGGGAGAAAAAATTATGGGATGGCTCAAACTGAATATGTTTTTTGGTAGTGTTAGGCCAAAACCAAGTTTATTTTTGGTGAATGCCAAGTTCGGACGGACAGACCGACAGAAGTACACTAACATTGGACCGAAATTGGACCTTAGATTTAAAAATTTGAATGGAAAATCTTAGTAGTAGATCCCATTGGTCAAAACATTTCATATTATCGAGTACATTAAAAGGCTTGACGCCATTTGTAGAAGATAGTCCCTAGAGCAGGACGTTGTGTATTTCTGGAAAAAGTGATTAGCCTTATTAAAGCAAATATATATTAAAGTAATAGGCATCACAGTTCAGCCAGCAGTATATCTGGAGTCTGCTATTCAACGTACCTGTGTTTTTTCATTCAATTTCTGGGTTTTTATCTGGCACTAGTCCGGTGCCAGATGTCTATGAGAAGCAGTGAGAAGTCGTTTCATGCACAGTAGAGACATGGACCTGCAGAGTCTACCCTGTTACTTTTGGCCATTATCATAGCAAAATCGTGTGACACCAAGTACAGACTGTTCAAGTGTGCCTAGATAAGTAAAATATCTGGCACCCTAACTCTACATCAGCTTTAAGACCAGCACACCCATGTATAACAAGAATAAACTATTTCCCCAGAGAACTTAACAGTGACATTGTATATTAAAGAGACTGGGAGTGATTATAGAATCCCAAACCGCCATCCAGTGTTAGAAACCAGTAATAGACAAATTTTAGTAACACTATTAGGATAGTTTAACAGTATTTGTTTGGACACTTGTCCCTTTGGGTCTAAAATTTACATTTTGTATATATCTTGAATTCTTTTCATTTTAAAGTCCTGACCAGAAGAATACTAGGTTCAGGACCAAATAAATCATACAGAAAATTATTAATTGTACAAATTTATCCCAGGTGTTATTTCCTTTAATCAAAGACCTAAATACTTGTTTGTATAGATGTGTATTATTGTTAAAGTACCATCACACCACACTTGCATATCCCTAGACATTAGACGTAGCTATCATTCATAATAGTCAAGAATAAGTCTGCTTGAGGCCATAAGGTGGTAGCAGCAAGGTACCCTGATAACTCAACCCTAATTTTGTTAGCATCAGGGACCTTCACAGCTGGTCTCATTCAGTACAATAAGGAAACATATCAACAACATTTCATTACATCAAAATCCACAACATATCCGTGACTCTTTGGGGCTATAATCGTTCTCTTAACGGGACTATGGGCTAAACATCGAGGGAAGATCATAACTGTGGGTCTATCTTTTCTTGTAGCAATTCATTGATTTTTTTGACTATTTGTATATCTTCTTCTTCTTCGATCCTTAACCACCGACCGTCAAAGCAGTCAGTGGCCATCACGCCTAGTGGCGTCTTGTAGGGCAACAACAAATTGATTCCACTTTGCACGGTTGGTGGCCATCCTTCGTACAGTGCCCCAACTCTGGTTCATTCTTTGCATCTCAGCCTCCACAGTCCTCCGCCAAGTTGTTTTTGGTCGGCCTCTCTTTCGCTTTCCTTCAGGGGTCCAAAGCATAGCTGTTCTTGTGATGGCATCGGGGTCTCTTCTGAGGACATGACCAACCCAGCTCCAGCGTCTGCCAGCTATGATGGTGTGCATGTCCTCTTGCTTGCTACGAGTAAGCAGATCTTGGTTGGTGATGGTATTCGGCCAAAAGATGCGGTGAATTTTTCTTAGGCATGTTGTGTGAAAAGAGGACAATTTTGACATTTCCTTCTCTGTGACTCTCCAGCATTCCGCACCATAGAGAAGCACAGAAAGCACGCAGCTCTGGTATAATCTTAATTTTGTGCTTGTGCTGTATTGGGAGGACTTCCAGATGTTATTTAGGCTAAAGAAGGCTGTTCTTGCCTTATTCATTCTGATGTTGATGTCTTTGCCTGCCCCCACCGTCTGGTGTTACTATGCTTCCTAGGTATGTGAAGGTATCTGTCTGTACCAATTGCTGATTCCTTACTGATATGGGCTCAGGGTTGCTCACATTGAGCGTCATGACCTCAGACTTCTTTAAATTAATGTTCAAGCCCACCTGCTGGCTAAATTTATTAAGTCTATCCGTTTTTTCCTGGATGTGTTGATGTGAATGTGCCAGCAGTGCAATGTCATCTGCATATTCCAGATCTTCCAATGTAGAAAATGTAGTCCATCTTATTCCTCTTGGACTGCCCTCTGTTGTCTGGTGCATCACCCAGTCTATGATTGTTAAAAAAAGAGTGGTTGATAAGGGGCATCCCTGTCGTACTCCTGTCTTCACCTCGAAGGTTAGGTTGCTCTGCCCAACACTACACGTAAAGTTGGCATAGAGGCTTTTTAATGCTTGATGTAATTTTGTGTGTTGTGATGAAATTTTAGATGATATTAAAATTTCTCTTGAACGTAATCAGCGTGTTGGTCAGCTCGTTCTAGTATATCTATATAATCATTTGTCATAGTTTTCCCACGTCTGTACGTCTAACTGTCGTCTTGTATGTGCGTGCACATGAGTAGATAGAACTATATATGTAATAAATATATATAAATATATATAAATATATATAAATATATAAATATATATATATATATATATATATAAATATATATAAATATATATATATATATATATATATATATGTGTGTGTGTGTTTAGACTGTCTGACTTCTCTAAATCTGTCGTAGAAGATAGGTAAAAGAGAGAAGATTTCTCGATTTCAGAGACAGCCTCTATCACAGTCTACCATCTCACTCGTAAAAATCTATTGCTATTACTATCTCTCACGGTGACTATCACTTATTCAAATCTATTCAGAAGGGACCAACCCAAGTCTTAATTCTCCTATCAAAAATCTACGACAGTTATATAACGGACTGTAACAGATATTTAATTGACTTTCATCTGTTAAAAGTCATATGCATTGTAAGAACAGCCAGAATCTAGATATGAAAAGAGAACTAATGAAGAAGATCAGAATAAAGCAGCTAAAATATTCTGGCCGCATAAAAAGGCATAACACCTTGCAGAAGACCATAATAGATGGGAGAGTTGAAGGCAAACGTGCAAGGGGAAGACAGTGCTAGCACGGATTTTTCTTTTAACTGACGTATGCATGTAATCTGTTCTCCTCACTGCTACAAGTCACATTTGTCATTTTCTCCTGTGTCTTTCGAGCTGGGAATTTCGAAGTTTAAATGTACCATTCATGGTATGAATAAGATCACCCGTGCCTGTAGTGGGTCATGGGTACAAAATAATGTTTAGAAATATATAGGACAGATCGACCTGTTAGTGACTTCTTTTTCCGGTGCAATATGTCTTCCTGTTGACGCGTGAAGCGTCTGCTGAAAATACCCAACCGCTTTAAGCTGTATTGCTTCTGTAAGTTTGTGTAAGCAGCGAGCAGAAAGGGGTGGTAGATGCGTAGAACCCTCCCGTGTGTTACCAGGGCCTGAAAAGGGGAAGGGGGGTTGCAAAGAATAGCAACACTGTAACCAACCACGCAATCGTAACAGGCGACTAAGGGGGGTTGGGCATGGGGACCGGATACCCCCATCCTGTAAGAAAATTATTAAAAACCACAAAAACTTTAACAAACAGTAAGTCAATTTAGCCATCCAAGACGACACGGAAAGACCTTGAGCTGATAGCACGGGACAGGAAGATTTGGTATAAGTTTGTGGAAGGCCTATGCTCCTCCAGGAGCCGGAGTGTTATAATGATACGTCTTACTAGAACAAAAAGACGACCCACGTTACCAGTCATAAGGTCTTCATCGGGGGCAAAACTACGAAAACAGTAGAGACGTGAAAGTGATAATCTTACTGCATACTTTTTTTTTTTGTTTTAAAGGATACGGTTAACTGAAGAAGGTCACGGTTGTCACCTCTGGTAAAACCAGGTTAGAAATTCAGCGACCCAACGTTTGCTAATGTGTGACTGTTATAAGCCGCTGTAGATACCAGAGTGGGGATAGCGAAGTATGTCACTCGTTATGAATTCCTTGCTGAAAAGCTACGTACTATATTGTTACGAGTACACTCAAACCCCCCCCCCCCCCCCCCCCCCCCCCCTTTCCCATCCGTAGTATATACCATCAGCCGAACTGAAGACTGGTTGTAGGTTATAAAAATAATAAAGTTATTGCACAAGAAAATGAGAAGGACTGCAATAAGACAATAAAACGATTAGGTGAACGAAAATAGTAAGTGAAATTTGAGTATGATCAAGTATACAGAAGTGGTACAAGTTAGGATGGTGAGATAAGAACTGGAGTGTGCTATGAACGCCTGTTTGCACCAGTTCTTTTCGCACTGACTATACAGCCAACCTTCGTTGTGGAGATGGCAACTGATGATGATGATGGTATACTGTTGTACCGGGTTATCAGAACAACAGCATAGACGAATAGTGGAATTCAGTGGACTGACAAAACAGTAAGACCGTGAGCCGGCAAGCGGTCAATCTTGATCTGCCGGTATATCCAAAGGCATCACTTGGTAGAGCCCTCGGGGGGGGGGGCGGGGGGGTGTGCGGGGGGGGGGAGGAGGAAGAAAAATGGGTAACCTACCTAAATTTTGGGCTCACCTTATCCCATAAGTACTTAAAGATGCGGTGTTCTCATGTTTAGAGCTACTTTCACTTCATTCCTAGTGAAAATCCACAACTTAACTTTTAAAAATCAACTTTATTCGTGAACTGCATAAGACAGAAAGCGATCTTTTCTTTTAAATGGAGTTAACATTCGGTAAAATATTTCATTACAATTTTTTCCTCGCCTTGTTGATGGTATTGAATGACTAGGACATGAAGTAAAATCAAGATTTCAAAAGAAAGAAAAAACTGGAAGTATTTTTAAATACAGCTAGGGCTTATGGTGAATGCTGGAGAGAAGGTGCTCTCTTTAAAATTAAGAAGATAGGAGTAACCGGTAAAATATATAATTATTTAGAGAATTTCCTGCAAGATAGATATTTCACTGTTCAAGTAAACAATGATAGATCAAAACCATATGAACAACAAAATGGATCAGCAATATCTCCTTTACTTTTTACAATAACGGTAAATGATTTAGGTGACGAATTTAATGATATGAAAACATTGTCACAGTTTACAGATGATTTTGTTATATGGAGAACTGGGAAACATCTGCCAAAACTATATAAGGATCTACAAAAGCAAATAAATAAAGTATGTAAATGGATGACAAAATGGGGATTTCAGCTGAATACAAATAAAACAATGTGAATGATCTTCAGTAAAGGTAGAGTTGTAAAAAATATAATTATAGACTTAAATATCCAAGGGCAAAACATTAATACAGTGCAGACCACTCGATATCTAGGAATGACATTGGACCAACAGTTAAACTGGAATAAACGCATAGATAAACTAGTGGAGTCTTGCAGACGATTGACTAACTTGTTAAGATATTTGAAAGGTAATGGATAGGGAGCAAGCACTAAGACAATGCTCACTTTTTATAAATCTTTTATTAGAGGAAAAATAGATTATGGAAGTATATTATATGACTCTGCTGGACACAGTAACAAGATTAAATTAGACAGAATTCAGCATCAGGCTTTATGTACAATAGCAGGTGCAATCAGATCAACATCAACGGAAGCTCTAGAGGTGGCTTTAGGAATTCTACCCTTGGAATTACGGAGAAAGGAGTTAAGACTAAATTACATGAACAAAGTTATGTTAGATAAGTCTCACCCAGCACATACAGCTTTTACCAGATGTCAACTAACAAGTCAGGTCAATCCAATGAATACCAATAGATACCTGTAGCGAAAGGTTTTCCTAGTATGATAATAGTGGTAGAGCAGAAGTAGAATCTCTCTCCAGAAAGTATGAAGTTCCAGTGCCCGAGAAGTACACTGGTATCACAAGTGAGTTACAGCTGTGAATACTCTGAGCTGGACAACATATTTAGGCTTCAGAAGTATAAGTTGCTACTTTCGCTATCGTAACCCTATGTGATAATATAATTAAATTTGAAAAGGTAACTCAAAATTTTAACAGTTAAAAATTTAACAAGTCAAATGAGTACAATTTCATAATTTATTATGTACATCTATATATTCTTGTAATGAGAAATGGTTGTTGTAAGATGGTAAAATGTATGATTATTTACAGTTACAAATCAAATAAACAAGCTAAAAAGTCTTGGATTTATCTTCCACTGAACTTATAAAACAAGTTTGTCACATTATCTATTGCCATCTAGTTGTCATCATTAAACAGTCGTTTTAGAAACTGCTCACAGGATTTGTTGGATGGATACACATAAACTCATCTTATGTTATTAGCCACGTCTGCTCGAGGTTCCTGAGACACACTGGAGTACGGAAGACTTTCCTTCAGCCCACCCTATAACTACGGGGGACTAAGGTGTTGAAGAGTGGTTGACCTCTAGGCTTCAGTGAGCTGGATCAACTTCTTCAAGTCTTTAGTTTCTCGATCAGGAATGATCATAAACATTGATCATACAACTCTCTTAGGATTTATAAGCTCACGGTGAGACTTTATTGGTTGAAGTTAATCTGCCCTGCATGCAGCGTGAAAAAATAACTTTTCTTGCAGATACTGTCTTCCAGTTTCTCACTCTGGCTTCTGGATTTTGGTGTGTGTGATTTCCAATGCGCCGCTCTGTCCTTATATTTCAGTCTCTCGCCGGTACGAGAAAGCACCTCCTAAATTCCCAAAAGATTTTTCGTTTCATCTCCTGATTTGAGGCTATTTGAAGCAATCTGTGTTTTTCCTGTACTTGTTTTTTCTCTTCTGTTCACTACACACTTATATTCTTCCGTCCTTCCTATGTATCATTCCCTTTTCCCCATATGAGGCTTTCATTCCATATAAGTTTTATCCAAATCCGTTGAGGCTTGTTAGTGTAATAAATTTTTAAAGATTATAAGCTAACTTTTAGCCGATGTGATGAAGGTGAAAAATATTAATTATCTTTAAAACTATTTATATTTGAATAATATCCTTTTGGATATAATTCCTAGTCTATCTCCTTTGTTGAGTTATATTTATTTAATATTATTCCAACCAGGCGTTCTCTTGTAGTGAATAATTTAATGTCCAGTAAATGCAAACTTTTAAAGTCCGCCATACATTCCTATATAGCTATTTCCTCATTCTTCAGTAATATTGTCTGGCTTTAACCGTAATTCACATTTCCCGTCCTCAAACTTCAAAGAAAGACCGCCGCGCTGACCTTGCGCTGTGTGTGTGTGGGTGTCGCGTGGGCGTGTGTCGCGCTACAACCAAGCAAGTGTTAACAAATCTCGCTACAGAGCCCTCTTCTTTAAAACAGTGCCTGCACGGTTAACTTTTGGTAACACATGCTGCAGTTCCTCCTTAATTTTCCGTTTCTCTATATCTCCTTTGATAGGATGCCTACTTAAAAAATCGGGTCCAAGATTGTCCCGTCCTGGTATGTATCTCACATTGAACGAATATGGAGATAACAGTAAACTCCATCTTAAAAGTCGTGAATTAAATTTTTTAGACACTGCTAAAAACATCAAAGGCTGGTGATCACTTTCCACAATGAAGTGTTTCCCGTAAAGAAAAGGGGCTAATTTGTTGATCGACCAGACCAAAGCGAGGCATTCACGTTCAAACGGTAGGTAGAATAATTTCTTTTCAGCTGTATTTAACTTTCTACTGGCAAAAGCTACTGGTAATAGCATATGTGGCGGTGTGTCTGCCCGCTGTAGTAATGTTGCTCCGATGCCTACATTGCTAGCATCCGTTCTTAGTACGAATTCTTGTGTGAGATCGGGAAGGGCAAGGATAGGTTTATTTGTCAGCTTATTTTTCAACTCTGTATAAGCCTGTTCACACTCCGCAGTCCATTGTATTTTATCCGGCTGACCTTTTTTGGTTAAGTCGGTTAATGGCGCGCATAATGAGTTAAAATGGGGTATATATTTCTGATAAAACCCGCACAGTGACACAAAGGATCTTACATCCTTCTTAGTTTGTGGTCTTGGTGCTTTTCTCATTTTCTCTACATTCTTTGGGTCCGGAGACATTTGCCCTGTAGAGATAGTGTGACCTAAAAATTCCAATGTCTCACATCCAATATGACACTTAGTTGGACGTGCTGTCAATCCCGTTTCTCTCAGTCTATCCAACAACATGGAGAGTGCTACTACGTGTTCCTCGAAGGTAGTGGTAGCAATCAGAATATCATCCATGAAGTTGGTGATATGAGGATTTTGTAATGGTTCCAACAATTTCCTCATCATTCTGGTCAAGATACTTGGAGCATTCTTTAAACCAAATGGGAGTACATTGACCTCGTAATGTCCATCCGGTGTACTAAAGGCTAACAGTTTCCTAACTTCTGGTTTCACTGGTATTTGGTAGTATCCCTTGCTTAGATCTACTTTTGAAAAATACCTAGCCTTACTCAAGGTAGCAAACAACTGATTGGTGTCAGGTAATGGGTCTACCTGAGATTCAGTGATAGCATTTAGTTTCCTATAATCAATGCATAACCTGTGTTCACCACTAGGCTTCCTTAATAGCACCACACTTGAGCTGTAGGGAGATTCAGACTTTGAAATAATTTTCTCTTTTAAGAGATAGTCAATCTCATCCTTGAGGGCCTATGCTTGCTATTGTTCAGTCCTGTCCGCAACAATGCTTTCCAGTGGACCGTGTATGGGGACGGGCGAAACAACACGTTGCCGGACCCACACCTATTTCTATTGTAAGGGGCAGTATACCGAAGTGGGGGCCTGTCTCCATCAATTGTCTGGTACAGCCCTGGTTCCTACCTCCTATGGTTCTGGTTTGTTTCCGCAGCTTTTTTAATACTGGTTGCTGACTAACAAATGGTTCCAGATGATCCAGGCCATGGTGCTCCGACAAATATCTATTCGGGGTGGGATGTCTTACGCCCCCTCTCTGTACAATACGGAGAGTTGCCATGGTTACTGGTGTAACAGTAGACTTATTGTGATTTTGTTTTCTCCTTATCACCGCATCTACCTGTTGTTTTCTCTTGTGAGTTTTCTTAGTGGGCCTACGTCCGCAACAATGCTTCCCTAGGTCCTGTAACTGGTCTACACTTCTGAATGAGGTTACCTGGTTACATTCTGAACAGGATTTCACATACCAACTTATGTCTTCAATTATTCCTGGCCAGTAATATCGCAATGCTATCTTTCGACAAGTGGCCCCTTTTCCTCTGTGACCCCTGCCTGATGTAGCATGCTCTTGCTCCATAATTTCCTCCCTGTAGAATTTTGGCACTACCAGCTGTCCATGCCCTTTAGCTCCTTTTCCAGCTTGTCTGTAGAGTAGGCCATTTTCTAGGTAAAAGTCTCCTTTCTCTGGAGGGTTATGGGCCTTTGGCAAATTGCAAACACAAGGCTTCGATGTGATGTCTGCTGTTTGAGCCTTTTTCATCTTTTATAGGATGAATGTTTATTGGATTTCCCTCCTCCTTTTTGGTGCTGGACCTGGTATGGTTTCTGCCATGACAACAGGTTTTATTGGGTCACCCAAAAAGACATATTTACATCCTATTACCAGCGGGTATATAGGATCATCACTCACTGCTGCTCTTATCACTCCTTCCACATAGCGAGTTCTCACGTTGATCCTTGCTATGGGAAGTGTCATGGTGACGGTCCCCTGCATTGCCCCTTGTATGTAAACTGTTTCTGTGGTAAGTTGATCAGGGTGCACTAGGGTTGCACTCACGACTGAGTCGAATTCCAATCCGGAATCATATAAGCACTGAATTTTGGTGCCATTACATGTCACTTCCTCACAGACAGGGGGATGATGGAGGTCATTCTGACTAACTGCCAGTTCCTTCCTTCCCTTGTTCCATGTTGTAAGACAGGCAGCTTGATAAGGAGGGTTTTTCCGTCTGCATTCTGCAGTATTGTGGTTACTCATTTGGCAAGATTTACACCACTGTCCTTCCTTTCTTGAAGGTCTATTTTCTGATCCTAGAGGGTTTTTGTCTTTATAATCAGTTCTGTGTTTGTTCTTGTTAGAATTGTCCCTGTGTTCATAGTTGGTAAAGTTTTGTGAAGGTTTGAAGTTCTCACCCTGCTTCTTCTTATTTCCTGATACTTCTGACTGAGCTGCTTGATATCTTTCAGCCATGGTTAAAATATCTTCCAATCTCTCAGCTCCTTGCTCCATAAGAAATTTTCTCATTTCTGAGGCATGGATTCTCTCAGTTGTTCCATCATGAACATTTCTTTTATATCTTGACATTTTCCTAAGCTAATCCATTTTGTCAGATAAGTTTCCAATCTGGAAGAAAACTGGTGATAGTTTTCTCCTGGAAGCAGCTTAGCAGTTCGGAATCTCTTTCTATAAGATTCAGAATTCTTTTCGTACCTGACCAGTAAAGCTTGTTTTAAGATTTCATAATCTTCCTGGTCTTCTTTTGAGAGTTTTAAATAAACATCGTATGAAACTCCCCTCAGCCCCTGAGATAGTTTAAGGCTCCATTTTTCCTTTTCCAATCCATAGGTAGTGGCCAGTCTCTCATATCTATCCAGGTATGACTCAATGGCGTCCTCCTTCTCAATAAATGGATCCAGGTGGAAACTCATGGCTCCATTTGCCGTGCTCTGGTTGGAGCTACTCTCAGAGTGAGGTGAGCTAGCACCATGATTGCTAGCTGCTCCCTGGAGTTCAAGTTCCTTTAAACTTAACTCATGAGCTCTTTGTAACCTTCTTTCTTCAGCTTCCAATATTAGTCTCTTTTCTTCTCTTTCCAGTCTTTTGACTTCTCTTTCTGCCTCTAATTTCTTATCCTCTGCTTCCATTCTTTTGGCTTCTCTCTCTGCTTCCATTCTTTTGGCTTCTCTCTCTGCTTCAGCTTCCATTCTTTTAGTCTCTCTTTCAGCTTCAGCTTCCAGTCTTTTAGTCTCTCTATCTAAATATTTATCCACTTCAGTTGTGATATGTCGAATTAGAGCATCTCCTGTCATACCCAAGTCTTTTCCTTCCTGCATAATCGCAGCTCTAAACTTCACCAATTCAGCCATGATGCTTACTTACCAGAGGGTATATAATTTTATCTTCACTAACCAACTAACTTAATTAAAATCAATTAATTATTTTGAACAAGACAAATCCTTAAAACCTTGTGAGCGTTTCCTATTTACTTCGTACTCAATGGTACTACTATTACAAAAAATTTCTAAGTTTTAGAATTTTTTCAAAAAATTTATTTTACAAACTATTTGTGGCTCAAGATAGAAGAATACATAGATAGTGGCTCAGGATACAAAATAATATCCCGCGAAAGAGCCCCCAATGTAGCGAAAGGTTTTCCTAGTATGATAATAGTGGTAGAGCAGAAGTAGAATCTCTCTCCAGAAAGTATGAAGTTCCAGTGCCCGAGAAGTACACTGGTATCACAAGTGAGTTACAGCTGTGAATACTCTGAGCTGGACAACATATTTAGGCTTCAGAAGTATAAGTTGCTACTTTCGCTATAGTAACCCTATGTGATAATATAATTAAATTTGAAAAGGTAACTCACAATTTAACAGTTAAAGATTTAACAAGTCAAATGAGTACAATTTCATAATTTATTATGTACATCTATATATTCTTGTAATGAGAAATGGTTGTTGTAAGATGGTAAAATGTATGATTATTTACAGTTACAAATCAAATAAACAAGCTAAAAAGTCTTGGATTTATCTTCCACTGAACTTATAAAACAAGTTTGTCACATTATCTATTGCCATCTAGTTGTCATCATTAAACAGTCGTTTTAGAAACTGCTCACAGGATTTGTTGGATGGATACACATAAACTCATCTTATGTTATTAGCCACGTCTGCTCGAGGTTCCTGAGACACACTGGAGTACGGAAGACTTTCCTTCAGCCCACCCTATAACTACGGGGGACTAAGGTGTTGAAGAGTGGTTGACCTCTAGGCTTCAGTGAGCTGGATCAACTTCTTCAAGTCTTTAGTTTCTCGATCAGGAATGATCATAAACATTGATCATACAACCCTCTTAGGATTTATAAGCTCACGATGAGACTTTATTGGTTGAAGTTAATCTGCCCTGCATGCAGCGTGAAAAAAATAACTTTTCTTGCAGATACTGTCTTCCAGTTTCTCACTCTGGCTTCTGGATTTGGTGTGTGTGATTTCCAATGCGCCGCTCTGTCCTTATATTTCAGTCTCTCGCCGGTACGAGAAAGCACCTCCTAAATTCCCCAAAAGATTTTCGTTTCATCTCCTGATTTGAGGCTATTTGAAGCAATCTGTGTTTTTCCTGTACTTGTTTTTCTCTTCTGTTCACTACACACTTATATTCTTCCGTCCTTTCTATGTATCATTCCCTTTTCCCCATATGAGGCTTTCATTCCATATAAGTTTTATCCAAATCCGTTGAGGCTTGTTAGTGTAATAAATTTTTAAAGATTATAAGCTAACTTTTAGCCGATGTGATGAAGGTGAAAAATATTAATTATCTTTAAAACTATTTATATTTGAATAATATCCTTTTGGATATAATTCCTAGTCTATCTCCTTTGTTGAGTTATATTTATTTAATATTATTCCAACCAGGCGTTCTCTTGTAGTGAATAATTTAATGTCCAGTAAATGCAAACTTTTAAAGTCCGCCATACATTCCTATATAGCTATTTCCTCATTCTTCAGTAATATTGTCTGGCTTTAACCGTAATTCACATTTCCCGTCCTCAAACTTCAAAGAAAGACCGCCGCGCTGACCTTGCGCTGTGTGTGTGTGGGTGTCGCGTGGGCGTGTGTCGCGCTACAACCAAGCAAGTGTTAACAAATCTCGCTACAATACCCTACAAGAGGAAGTGTATTGAGGATATTGTCCATCTGAGTACTTGTGACAAAACGTCTGAACATGCTCTTTTGTGTGATCTCTCACACCTTCAGCCCTCCGGCAGTATCCTTTCCTTTTCTTCATTTTTCTCACTCATCGCTTTTATTTGGCATAAATCATGCCTTTTCATTCGTTATTTTCACTATTTTGCTCTATGCTGGACATAGCATGGTGAATTCTCTAACACGCCACTCCGCTATGGCAGTATTTGCTACGGCAGTAATGCGTATCTTATTGTTTCACACTCCACTCCCAGACTGTTGTTACGATTCGCCAGGTTTGGTGACCCGGCCAGCGATAATATTTTATCTCCTAATCTGTCTGACCGCCTGTGGAAACGGGGCTGTCAAACATTTGACCCCACTGGAAAGCTGTTGATCATGTTGACACAAGCTGGTATTGTGATACGATGCAAGAAGACAATACGGTCTGACCAGACATCTGTCTGGCGGAGGCACGCAAATAAAGGTGATAAATAGAGGTACGCCGGAAGTCTTAGGTATTGGATTGGTTCGCCAGAATCTACTATGTTTTGATTGGAACCTTCGGCGGAAACACAGCTGGGATTTGAAACTAAGGATTGTAAGATATAATCTAACAAACTCGGAGTCACAGCAGACGGAACAGACAGACTGCATCGCAGCGTCAACTAAACACCTTCTACAAGCCAGAGGAAAGAGGATAGGACTTATCATTCCACAACTATAAGTACCAGATCGAGGATTGGGCAACTTTGGAAGTACAAGTAAACCCACAATTTTAATACAAGACTGGAAACTTGGGCATTTTATCACAAGGAGTCATAAGAGGAATTATAGATTTCCAGACCAAGTGTTTCACCCGTCATAAGAGGAATTATAGATTTCCAGACCACATGTCTCACCCGTCATAAGAGGAATTATAGATTTCCAGACCAAGTGTTTCACCCGTTGTAGTAAAATGCTCCGTGTTTCTCCCCGCCCAAATTTCCCCGATTTCAAAAACCTAGTACTGCAAGTAAACATTTACCACCCACCCTGACACCCGTATACCACCCCTCTTTATATTTATGAACGAACGTCAGAAAAGAAGAAATTTACAATTATAAGCCACTACTACTATATTGATATTTGCTAAGAGCAAGGTCAAACGTCTGCTTAGAATTGGACAATACGTGACTTTTCTAACACAATAGTTTGAAAAAGGGTACCCTTTCCCCTAATCGTATACACACCCGCCCTATTATTTAGTGGAGGTTGTAACTAAAAATAACTACAGTTTTGCAGCGGTCTCTACGTAACTCAGTAACAAGATTTGAATTTTCAAAGACCAAGCGTATTGAGTCCGACCCCCCAACAACACGCAGCTCGCGTTTCCCTTCCCAATATTTTATGACGAAAGCCGGAAATCTTGGCAGAAGAAAAGGAAAAAACCAACTTGTTACCTCGTCTTGAACGGGAGAGAGGGGAAAAGGAGGGGGTGAAATGGAAAGAATCAAGGCTAACTTATGCTTTTGAAACTGAAACTGAAACCTAATTTGTGCAGAGAGGAGGGAAAAAGAGAGAAACTTAGATAACTTATAAAGAGGGTAAATAAAATGGATGGATGAATTATAGCGATAATATTGTTGATTAATACCATAATATTCCCTTATAATAAATTATCTTGCCGTATAGAAAAGTATTTTGTTCAGAATAAATATAGAGAAAAGTACATAGATGAAAACGATGAAGAAGAGTTAGATGAAAACTAAATAGGGTGATAGAGGCCAAAGGGCAGTTTAAAAATCACTTTTTAAAATTGAAATCGACCCAATAATAACCGAGATATTGTAGAAAATAAAAATTGAGGAATGCTCAATTTTGAAAGTCTTCGAAAGTTACATTTTAGGGGACGCGTTTTTGAACAGTCAAATGTGCTTGACTCGTTTGATTGGTTAACGATAGTTTAGGAGAGGGGGGATAAAACTAACGCGTTACCAGAATACGCTGCCACTTGAGAAAAATATTTCAACATAGTAGATTAAAATCAGACGCATAGCAGTTGTGACCTTAATGCCTTTGCAGTCTGGGCGAAAGCGATCTACACCTGTGCCATTGATTGCCAGTTAATCTTACTTTTGTGTGAAATATTTCATTGATTGCGGTAAGATAAATAATTTTATTGATATATTTTGTTAATATGTAGAGGCAAACCCAGATAGGGGGCCAAAATTTGTGTTGTACGACATTGCCATGGGAAAAGACTTACGACATCCCAGCAAGCATGCCTAAGCAGACTTATTGAGAAACGAAATTAAATTGTGTTTGAATATTGCCATACAAAAACCATTACGACTGTAAGTCCAGAAAGCTACTGGCAGTCTTCTGCAGTGTCACCATGTAAAATTGAAGTAAGAAAACATACTTAGAATGATTTCACAAAAAAAGAATTAACAGGTTTCAAGAAGACAACTGTATACCTAACTGATTGTATGGAAGAAAATCAATGTTTGAAGTGACAGGGGCGTTGCAGCCATATGGAAGAAGAAAGTAAACACAGTACAGAGTGAAGTCAAATAAATTAGGGGCTAGTGCAAATGTTTGCACACGAGCCTGACCCCGGATGATGGTAAGTTTGAGTAATTGTGGAAATATTATTAGCCAGCATATAAAAGTAGAGGAACGTCCTTCTGTTTCAGGGTTATATTGCCTGTTACCAGCTGGTGACAGGAAAACCTGATGAAGACAGAATTGGAGGAAGAGAAAGCCTCAACAAACTGTATGCTGCATTTTATGGCCAAAGAAAGACCTTATGCTGAAATTTATATGATCTACTGAAACATACGTCAACTAGAAACATCAGGTGAAGTCCCCTTACGTGGGCTCTGAGAACTTATTCATTTAAAAATTTCCACACGTGAACTATCATATTCGTGGGTATGATGACAATAATAGTCCTTCCCACCATTGACTCTCACTTTTAGACAGTACTACATCAGTCTGTGTTATACACCTACAGTGACACTTGTTTATTATCAAGATATGGACAAAGATTCCTCCTTATTTATTTATTATATGTAAATACAGTTCTCTTCATTTTTAACCATTCCTGTCCCAAAAAGATTTGAGGGACAGGAAATAAAAATTGTAAAATAATTATCTAAACTTAACCCCAGTCTTTATTAATTCAATTTCATTGAGTTACAGTTGTGTTTGTTTTTATGCACTTATCATAAAATAACCATATCATAAAATATTTCCCGGAGTGAGATCTTAGAGAGGTAGCGGATAGGTACCCTGAGAATACATCATCATCAACAATTAGACTCAGGGACTTACATAGCTTGACCTCACTCCGAGTACACGTAGTTTGGTAACATCTATAACCTCTTCGGCACACACCCGTCATAAGAGGAATTTCTCAGACTTAAGTGATTCGAGCAGCATCTAAATACAGGGCTGTGGGTCCATTCTAATCTGCGCCAGGAGAAGTGTGTATTCCCAAAATTTTGGGGTAAGTGTAAACAATTTATTTACTAATGTAAATTTTACAGGTTTCTTGCTAAGTGGTTATATATATATGAGGCTGGCAACCTCAACATATGAAAATAGTATATGCATGAACCACTACTGCAAGAGATGGCGATTGTTTCTGACTAGTCGTGCGGGAAACCCGACAGAAGATCGACCCCAGACCCCGACGGGAGTAGCGACAAGTAATGAGTGATAATTACATCACATGTGCCTAAAGTGTATAGAATCATTTTGTGAGATTTATATACCTTTTCAGACAAATCATTATTCATGCACTCCAGACGCAATTTCCTAGTTAATACCCAGAAGGATAGTGGTGAATTTTCATAATATTCCCTGAGTTTCATTGTGTGCTCGGGAATTTAATTCTTCCGAGAGGTTAACATTCGTTGGTGGAGCGCATGAAAATGGGCCTGTTAGTTTACGGAGAACAAATGTACTGAGGCATTTGTTTCTTTCTAATTCGTCACAGTTCGTGGTTACAAGACATCGACTTAAGTACTGAAGTTCCTACGCCACTAGTGTGAGAGAAGAGTATCACCACCAACCGCCTACAGTGGACGAATTATGTGGAGAAGTGTACTCATCACCAAAAAGAAGTGACGGAAACCACAGCTGCAGGACGCATCTTGAGCTAAGTTTTATATAACAGGCTACAGCAAAAAATACGGACATTATTATTAACGCCCTACCAAAACCTCAGTGAGGAAACTTTAATTTAAATTTTCATATTTATTTTCCGATGTTAAAGACTAATTGACTATTAAATTTGTTGTATGTTATTTTAAACTAAACAATAACAGTTAATTCAGTTTATATGTACGAAAGCAAACGTATGAGCCAGTTTTCTTTATATATATATATATATATATATATATACATATATATATATATATATATATATATATATATATATATATATATATATATATAGAGAGAGAGAGAGAGAGAGAGAGAGAGAGAGAGAGAGAGAGAGAGAGCCATTAATTATAAGAGGGCATTCGTTGGATTACTCCAAGTGGGGGCTTGACGGGCCAGAATCATTGCATAACCCCTTCACAAAAGGCGACGGACCAGATAATAAGTTAACAAATTTGCTCAGCCCTTAAGCAGCGTTTGTTCTTGACTTCTGGGAATATCTTGTGAAAGCTCCCCTAAGGTAGAAACGATATTCATCTCCTATCTATATCTTTGCCAAGAGTAATCTTGCGCGAAGATAGATACCTTGGACGACCTACTTTTAGATACGCTTGCATTGTGACCATTAGTGGACCACTACTGCAAAGCAAGGGGAGGCAATCCCGTGACAGTACTTTAATTACATCAGTTAATAACAGTTGTGAATACAAGCCGGTGGTTCCACCCTGGGAGATCAAGAAACCAGACACGGACTACCACCTAGCAGAAATACTTAAGAAAACAAATAATATAGAAAATATTAAAAACACAACATCTATCAAAAGACAGCATTACCGTATACACAGTTGGATCTAAGGGAAAGGATGGCAAATTGGGGATAGGAATATATATTCCAATATGGAAAATGGCAAAAGAGTATAGTATCACGGAAAATACATCAATTTTCACTGCAGAGATGGTAGCAATACTAAAAGCACTAGAAATATTCTCTAATAACCCTCCCAAGGAACTAACAGTTTTAACTGACTCTCTTTCAAACTATTCAAGCACTTAGAAACTTACGAGAATGTAGTAGACCTGATATAGCAGAGGAGATATTTCTGGCTACTACATACTTATATTCCAGAGGATGTTCAGTCTTAATTGCTTGGATACCTTCACATTTTGACATAGAGGTAAATGAAAAGGCAGATAAAGAAGCCAAGAAAGGTAGATCTGATAAAGATCTATTAAATGTAGGGATGAGTAAATCAGAAATTAAGAGCTAAATTAAAGAATTTTTTTTTACAATACATATGACTTTTGACAGGTGAAAGGCAACTGATTATCTATTAAAGTCAGTTATATAACTGGAAACACCAGGCCTTTACACCCTCCCCCTTAATATTATTTTTGTTTGGTATTTCTGTTTGGTTTTGTTAGGTTTTATCTCATTTTTGTTTGTTTGGGTTTTGTTTTTTAACATACAAGCATAATTGGTAATTGTGATTTGCCCTGTTTACAATGATTTGACAGGCGTAATGTCACTTTCCCATATCGGCAGTTGTTCATCTTATTTTGGATTGTACATAATATATATCCTAATTATAACCTATCAGAGGTTGAATTTTTCATCATTAATTTTTTAATGAGTCAGATCATGCAGCAAATATGAAAGTTAAATAGAGGTTGGACTCATTCTAAATTCCAGATACTTTGAAAACAGACATGATTTTATCAAGGTCTAATTCTAAATTCCAGATACACTGAAAAACAGATATGATTTTACTTACTTACTTACTTAGTCGTTCCCCTTCTACCGTGAGGTGTAGATGTTATATGATTTTATCAAGGTCTAATTCTAAATTCCAAATACACTGAAAAACAGAAATGATTTTATCAAGATCTAATTCTAAATTCCGGATACACGGAAAAACAGACATGATTTTATCAAGGTCTAATTCTAAATTCCAGATACACTGAAAAACATACATGATATATCAAGGTAGATCTTTATGGAACTCGCTGTTTCTAAAGTAGGATCCCACAACTTCTGGGTTACCTACTGATGCGTGATGCCATATGATGATGGATGGTATCCGCATGTCTGGTTTTGTGTGGTGTGCAGATGTGTTCAGTCAAAACAATGTTCATACAAAAATAACAGGGCAATCCACATAGGACGTCAGTAAACTCACGACGTATAAAGTCAATGATTCTTGTAACAGCCGTTGACGTTTTTCTTCATTATTTATTGTGGACGCCACAGTGACAAAATGGTTACGCGAATATGTGGGCACATCAAACAGTCATTATCACAGCAACATTCAATACAGCAATAGACGGTAGACAGCATTACAATGATGAGTCAGATGCATGTTATATTTCATAGTGCTGTAAATGTAGTCAGGTGGAAAACTCCATCCTTTTCTATAACAGCCAGGAGATAACCAGATGTATGAGATCAGTTCACTCTCCTTAGTCTGACTTCAGCAAGACCGACACGTCTGCCGAAGTATAAATAATGTCCTCAAAAATATCCTCTAGATAATAAAGGTTTTCCAAACCTAGTTCATTTAACAAAGTAGCAAGTAATGGTCCTTGGTACATGCATCAACCGATGCAGTACAATGCAGCGACATGTGAGCTGGGAAAAAACATCTCGTGACGACGACTTTCGAAGACAGGCTATGAATCGAAATCGCTCACGACCCAAAATCGATAGAGTTTGACGAAAGTACTGAGATTCTGTCTTTCAAATGGCCCATGTCTTTTTCTCCTTGCATTTTGTTCACTATATTTTAGGAGGGATTACAGGTAATCCTTCTCCATGTTTCTTCTCCTTCTATTATTTACGTTTTTTTCAAGATGAGATCACGAGGGAGTTTGATCTCATCTGCTTTATGGTTCTTCTTTATGTGTTTAGAATGGGGGTGTAGGGAATTAGAAAGTATTATTCTAGATTAAGATTATAGATGCTAGATCAGGATTGGCACCAGATTGTCTTTTTTTAAAGATATTGCGTGGCCATATACGCATTTTTCGGGAGTTAAATTATTTGCGGCCATTTTTGCTTCATTTCCGCAGTATAGGGCTAGGACCAATTCCTGGTTCTTTGTCTAGCGGGGACTGGTTGCATCAGAAAGATCTAAGGTTCTGATTGGCGGAGAGCTAACTGCAGTTGAAATGCAGAGCGCCCATTGGCTTTAAGAACCACGCCGCGCATATGACGTCATGAAGTCGGCGCGTGGGGGTCTTGATTATAAAAGGCCTATATTTCATAAGCTTCTTTCTCTTTTAATGAAAATTTGCCAAAGCCGGGTGCCAGAAGCAAATTGTCGATTGCCTTCAGTTGGACATTCGAGATTTGGTAAGCATGAATTTTTGCGTGAGGACTTTATTTAATTTTTCTAGTCCTAGCCGATCATTTAAGTTTCTTTGGGCAGTTTAGTTTAATTTAATTCTTAACTCCAGAGCCATCAATTCGATCTGAGTGATAGACATGAGAAACTAGGTCCATTTAATTCCTTGTTGAAAGAATAGCGGCATGGTTTAAAAGTTGAGATATCACCGCTTTGTATTATTGCAAAGTCGGTCGGGAGAGAAACTCGCATCTGCGAATTTTATTTATTTACAGAATAGTCGGGAGCGCGTAATGTGTATTTTTATTTGTGATTTTAGTGACAGTATTGATGCTCGCTATTTATATAGTTACGCATATATCTGTGGACGGGAGTGAAAGAGGCATAATTTGGAAGCGCGAGGGCGCGTTGGTTACGGAATTGTTATTGATACGACGTTCAGAGGGACGAGGGGGAGATAAGCACGTGGTCATAAAATTACAAACACGTGGTTGAACTACGGGGTTTTCAATTTGATAACCAGGGGTTATGTATAACTTTTGACGGCATGTAGATGCTAGCGTAAACAGGGTTATAGGTTATTGATTGTGCTTTGTTATTCTGTGTATTCAGAAGATGGAGATGACATTTATTTATGTTAAGGGAATTATTTTGTATTTCATTTTGAATGTGATTACTATTATTGACGGGAATTTTAGGAATTCCTAGAGAATGCTAGTTTTAGTTGTGTTAAACATTACGGCATTAGTGTCAGCGTAAGAAGTAGGCCACAGTACGTCTGCCCAGACGGGCCATTGAAAATATGGTTGTTGCTCGGAGTTAGTCAGGCAGAACAGGCGATCTGGGTTAGCCAATGTTTACCTTGTGGGCTCAGGTAGAGAAGGGAGCTCAGTGGGGGGAGCGGACTTTGTTTGCATGATTTTGTATGGTGGTGCATAACGGGAGAGAGTAGGGGAGCTGTATTGATTATAGACGGGGGAGACTTAAGTGTTAAAGACTTAAGGGTTTGTCAGGAAGTTAATTGTTATTTGTAATAGAGTATTAACGTTTTGTTTAGCTGTTGTTTTTGCTTTTGTCTAAACAGCAGGTGCCGGCTTTTTTTTGTGGGAATGAGAGCGGAATTTTGAGACCACAAAATTTCTCCCACGGCAAAGTTGGGGCATTCGCAGAACCGCAAGGGTTTTACGTTAGTTGCCAGTAGTGGACGGAGAGGAAGAAAATACGTTTTCCCAACCAGGGGAAGACATTTTCCAGCGAATAGGATTTTTTGTGGATAAATCCTGAGCTCTGACGCTCGTTACACACGCAGATTTGGCAGGCTGCCAGCGGTGTGATAAGTTTTGTGTTCGTTTCTTCACGGCCATAATAAAGCCGACAGCCCAGTTATAGGTACTCGGGCAGGTAATTTCCGAGTGGTAGAAGTCCGCTACAGTTCCAGTCCAGAATCCAGTGGGGTTTTGTTAACCCTCAGTCATCAAGTCCAGAGTTAGTGGAGAGAGATAGGGTAAACATTCTCTCTACTGAAGTCAGCACAGATAGGCAGAACTGTTAGTTTTGGTGAATCATAGCAGAGGACAGCTGCTGAAGTTTAGAGGTGCAGTTAGTTGTGTTCAGGAGATTCCAGGATAGGCTGTGTAGAACCGAAGTCTGTGCAGAGATTGTGTAGTCACTTCGCCGTCGTTCCAGCTATCAGTGGACTTAGAGTTAGAGTTAGAATTTAGAACAGCTAGTTTGGAGTGTAGGCGACATCAAGTGCAGTGTAGTTCATTTCAGTTAACCTTACCTTCTTTCTCCATACAGGTTGCAATTGTGGGAGAAGGGTTGGGGTTGATGCATTTTTAACTGTGCTTGCTTTTGTTTCAGGAGTGCATCCTCGCACTTGATGTAAGGGACATGCATATGTTTGTTGTTTATAGGTGTATAATAAACTTGTATAAATTGTAGCTGGCATCAGTCATTTCCTTTAGTACAGTAGCTATATGTTGTCTGTACCTTGGTGTTTGTGAATCTTAATTGAACCTTATCCCCATAGGGTAGTTAGAGGTGGTTCGAGGCCATAGCAATTTAAACGTCCGAAGTGGCGAGGAAAGAATCAACCTCGGTTCTCAACCTCGGAGCCAATGGTCTCAACTTTCACAGTTTGCACTATATTTCTATCTGAATCTATCATTTCAGTCTTTCTTCTTACTATTGTCTTGTCACTATATGTAGACAGTCTCTAGTCCTAAATCCATTTCGTGACAAAGTGGGTGCTATCGTCCGGTGAATCATCTTTGTTACGTTCAATTCTGTGATCTTGACAAAGTGGTGGCGTCGTCCTTGGGATCATCTTTGTTGGGATCAATTCTAGATTCATAGATTGTCTCTGTAGAAAGTTCTGGAAATAGATTTCAAAAAAAAATCCCCTAGACTTGAGCTATATTAAGACTGATCCAGCTATAAGTTTTTTTCCACAGGTTCCAGTTAGTATAGAGGATAGTGGTTGTAAGGTTGTTTATGACTTAGAAGTAATTGATGGCTAATGGAATTTTTTTTTCTTAACAGGAAAGTAAATTCGGGTTTTGGGTAGCTGGATAACTTGAATTTTTTTTCAGGTAGTTATTAGTCAGACTTGGTGCTAGTCTGAGTGCGGGTTTTTGCGACAGCATATTCCTAGTAGGTAACAGTAAATTTTTCTTGTTCCTTTTTTGTCATTTCCCCTCGTTGTGAGTACTGCTGATTTGTCAGGTAAGATGGCTGAATTGGTCAAGCTACTTACTGCATGGAAGGACGCAGCTAAAAGCATGGGGATGAATGAGGCCGAGACTAGGGCTTACATTATGAGGGAACAGGACCGGCAGACGGAGAAAGAAGAGAAGACCCGACAGGCAGAAGAGAGAAAAGCAGAGAGGGAAGCCCAGGAGAAGATAGCAGAGAGGGAAGCCCAGGAGAAGATAGCACAGAGGGAAGCCCAGGAGAAGATAGCACAGAGGGAAGCCCAGGAGAAGTTAGCACAGAGGGAAGCCCAAGAGAGGGAGAAGGCAGCAGAGAGACAGCATGAACTTGCCCTGCGTTCACTGGAACTGCAGTACCGATCTTCGGAAGGCAGTTCGGCTAACGGAGATTCTCCCGGAGCAGGGGCAACAGACACCTCAGGAAACGGAGGGCCCCGGATGGCAGCCATGAATTTTCCGATGGACTCTTTTCCTAACGGGAATGAGAAAATTGAGGTATTTTTAGAAAAATTTGAACGGATGGCAAAGGCATACGGGCTGGATGATAGTCTTTGGTGTCTCAAATTATCTCAATCTCTAAGAGGACATGCGTATGAGGTCTATAGCAAGATGCTGGTAGATGACCAAGGTAACTTTGAGGCTCTGCGGAACGCCCTGTTACAGCGATTCCAATGGACTCCCCGGAAGTGCCAAACGATGTTTAGGGAAAGTCGACTGGAGAAGGGAGAAAGTTTTCCCCAATTCGCGGAGAGGCTGAGGAATTACCTCACTCGCTGGAGAGAGTTGTCGGGTTTGGCTAAATCGTTTGAAGGACTCGAAGAGCTCATCATGTGCGAACAGATAAAGGCCAACATGTCTCCGGACTTAAGGAAGTACCTGGCGGAGCAGGGCGCACAGCAACTGGACCAGATAATTCTATTTGCAGAAAGGTTCCAGACGGCCCAGGCCGAAGTACTGGGCCAGAAAAGAAAACACCCTGACCTGCCAGCCCCGGACAAAGGAGCATCTTCATCGCATTCGCCTTCCTCTTCAGCTCACCAACCGCAAGGGCCGTCTCGCAAGGAGCCCCCTCCCAGTCATAACATGCGCTCCCAGCCGCCTAACAGAACACAGGGGCCGACTTCTCATGAACCCGTCAGGAACCGGGGAGATAATGAGAGATATTGTAGGTTCTGTCGGACTACTTCTCATTGGACAACACGGTGCCCAAACAAACAACCCGCTCATCAGATGGCTTGTTTAAGGCCTGTGAGGGTGAAACAAGGGAAGAAGTGGAAACCCTTCCAGTCAGAGAAGTTGTTTTCCAACAGCGGGCCAGCAGAAGTGAACGGGACTGAGACTACATGCTTATTTGACAGCGGGCTTACCTACCCCAGCATAGTCGCCCGACATCTGGTGAAGCCCTGGCAGATGACGAAAGAAAAAGTGAATATTGGTGGAGTTTTAAGGAAAGGGACTTCACAGTGCTTTCCCGTAGCCAATATTAAAGTGAAATGTAAGTTCGTGTCTGGCACCATCAAGGCAGCTGTAACGGCTCAGCCAGCCTATGACTTCATTCTTGGCAACCCATATTTGGTTTTGGGGAACCCGACCACACCGATCCTTGCTGATGCAAGGGGGCCTACTGCAGGCCAGATAAGTGAAAAAGGAGAACCCCTAATTCACGGAGCCCCGAGCGAGCTCAAACATAGCTGTCGTGCCAAGGAGAGGTGCAACGCCTCTGACGACAGTGGTATGTTATTTGCAGAGGCAAATTCGCCCGCCAGCCCTGTTCAGCCAACCGGCCAAACAGTGGTGACGACGCCTCTGATTCCGGAAGTACACTCTTTGTTGTCGGGAATTAGGCCCCCGATGGTATTAGCTCCTTCAAGTGAGGGACATACTGACAAGAGCAGTATTACATATGTCAACGACCAGCGCCATCTTCATAGGGCACAAGATAGCGGTCTGAGCGAGCATATAGTTCCAACCAGCCCTGGAGCCCCATCCGACCAGCACTTTACTCAAACGGAGGAGGACAGTGATCTGAGTATCCGTTGGCCTATAGACGGAGATGGGCCCCACAACTCTCGTATCTCGTTTACAGGAAACAACTCTTGTAACGAGCAGCCTGAAAAATTGGCTATCTTTTCCAATTCGTTTCACGGAACATTGGAACCAGTTACTGAGAGCTTTAACTCAGATTCTCCGCGATCTAACGGGATCTTAAACCGTCAAGTGTCACTGCAGGACACATTCCAACTGACGCCAGTAACTCTCACAGGGGAGGGCAAGGTTGAAGGTAGAACCAGGGTGTTAGACGGAGAGCTCCCGTGGTCTACATTTTCATCTCACCAACTTTTCAGGCCAGAAAAGAGTGAGAAAAGCGACCTTACGCATTTGCAAGGAGCTATTTTGGAGAGCTCTGTCCCGCTTCAGATTGGTAGGGGAAGAGCGAGTCCAGAACCACTGCCAGGGGCAGATCTTACCTACCTTTCTCCAAAGGTAGAAGCTATTGAGGTCGATCGTGATCCAATAGACACCCAGCAAGAAATCGGAGGCTCTACACCAGAGGAACCCGAGACGTTGCATCGTTCTCGCACGGTACCAGCAGTCACAACCCTGCTGACGCGCAGCGAGGAAGTCGTCATCGCCAGGTCGCCACAGCGCCCGTCGGTCACATCAGCTGACCAGGACAGCCTTTTGACGGTCATAGCAAGGGAAAGTTCAGACCCGCCATTAGACGGCACAGGTCTGAAGAGAGATCAACTCTCCCAACGGAGCATAGGAGCTCATTCTAGGAGAGGAAGAAGGAGGAAACGCAAAAGAGGAAGGTCGAAGAACACTGAATAGGAGGGGTAAGGACAGACAGCCTTGTAGACAGAGTTAAGGGCCAGTGTGAAACACAGAGATTTCAGTAATGAGATCGATGCTCAATCTTCGAAGGTGGGAGTGATGTGACGAAAGTACTGAGATTCTGTCTTTCAAATGGCCCATGTCTTTTTCTCCTTGCATTTTGTTCACTATATTTTAGGAGGGATTACAGGTAATCCTTCTCCATGTTTCTTCTCCTTCTATTATTTACGTTTTTTTCAAGATGAGATCACGAGGGAGTTTGATCTCATCTGCTTTATGGTTCTTCTTTATGTGTTTAGAATGGGGGTGTAGGGAATTAGAAAGTATTATTCTAGATTAAGATTATAGATGCTAGATCAGGATTGGCACCAGATTGTCTTTTTTTAAAGATATTGCGTGGCCATATACGCATTTTTCGGGAGTTAAATTATTTGCGGCCATTTTTGCTTCATTTCCGCAGTATAGGGCTAGGACCAATTCCTGGTTCTTTGTCTAGCGGGGACTGGTTGCATCAGAAAGATCTAAGGTTCTGATTGGCGGAGAGCTAACTGCAGTTGAAATGCAGAGCGCCCATTGGCTTTAAGAACCACGCCGCGCATATGACGTCATGAAGTCGGCGCGTGGGGGTCTTGATTATAAAAGGCCTATATTTCATAAGCTTCTTTCTCTTTTAATAATGAAAATTTGCCAAAGCCGGGTGCCAGAAGCAAATTGTCGATTGCCTTCAGTTGGACATTCGAGATTTGGTAAGCATGAATTTTTGCGTGAGGACTTTATTTAATTTTTCTAGTCCTAGCCGATCATTTAAGTTTCTTTGGGCAGTTTAGTTTAATTTAATTCTTAACTCCAGAGCCATCAATTCGATCTGAGTGATAGACATGAGAAACTAGGTCCATTTAATTCCTTGTTGAAAGAATAGCGGCATGGTTTAAAAGTTGAGATATCACCGCTTTGTATTATTGCAAAGTCGGTCGGGAGAGAAACTCGCATCTGCGAATTTTATTTATTTACAGAATAGTCGGGAGCGCGTAATGTGTATTTTTATTTGTGATTTTAGTGACAGTATTGATGCTCGCTATTTATATAGTTACGCATATATCTGTGGACGGGAGTGAAAGAGGCATAATTTGGAAGCGCGTGGGCGCGTTGGTTACGGAATTGTTATTGATACGACGTTCAGAGGGACGAGGGGGAGATAAGCACGTGGTCATAAAATTACAAACACGTGGTTGAACTACGGGGTTTTCAATTTGATAACCAGGGGTTATGTATAACTTTTGACGGCATGTAGATGCTAGCGTAAACAGGGTTATAGGTTATTGATTGTGCTTTGTTATTCTGTGTATTCAGAAGATGGAGATGACATTTATTTATGTTAAGGGAATTATTTTGTATTTCATTTTGAATGTGATTACTATTATTGACGGGAATTTTAGGAATTCCTAGAGAAGGCTAGTTTTAGTTGTGTTAAACATTACGGCATTAGTGTCAGCGTAAGAAGTAGGCCACAGTACGTCTGCCCAGACGGGCCATTGAAAATATGGTTGTTGCTCGGAGTTAGTCAGGCAGAACAGGCGATCTGGGTTAGCCAATGTTTACCTTGTGGGCTCAGGTAGAGAAGGGAGCTCAGTGGGGGGAGCGGACTTTGTTTGCATGATTTTGTATGGTGGTGCATAACGGGAGAGAGTAGGGGAGCTGTATTGATTATAGACGGGGGAGACTTAAGTGTTAAAGACTTAAGGGTTTGTCAGGAAGTTAATTGTTATTTGTAATAGAGTATTAACGTTTTGTTTAGCTGTTGTTTTTGCTTTTGTCTAAACAGCAGGTGCCGGCTTTTTTGTGGGAATGAGAGCGGAATTTTGAGACCACAAAATTTCTCCCACGGCAAAGTTGGGGCATTCGCAGAACCGCAAGGGTTTTACGTTAGTTGCCAGTAGTGGACGGAGAGGAAGAAAATACGTTTTCCCAACCAGGGGAAGACATTTTCCAGCGAATAGGATTTTTTGTGGATAAATCCTGAGCTCTGACGCTCGTTACACACGCAGATTTGGCAGGCTGCCAGCGGTGTGATAAGTTTGTGTTCGTTTCTTCACGGCCATAATAAAGCCGACAGCCCAGTTATAGGTACTCGGGCAGGTAATTTCCGAGTGGTAGAAGTCCGCTACAGTTCCAGTCCAGAATCCAGTGGGGTTTTGTTAACCCTCAGTCATCAAGTCCAGAGTTAGTGGAGAGAGATAGGGTAAACATTCTCTCTACTGAAGTCAGCACAGATAGGCAGAACTGTTAGTTTTGGTGAATCATAGCAGAGGACAGCTGCTGAAGTTTAGAGGTGCAGTTAGTTGTGTTCAGGAGATTCCAGGATAGGCTGTGTAGAACCGAAGTCTGTGCAGAGATTGTGTAGTCACTTCGCCGTCGTTCCAGCTATCAGTGGACTTAGAGTTAGAGTTAGAATTTAGAACAGCTAGTTTGGAGTGTAGGCGACATCAAGTGCAGTGTAGTTCATTTCAGTTAACCTTACCTTCTTTCTCCATACAGGTTGCAATTGTGGGAGAAGGGTTGGGGTTGATGCATTTTTAACTGTGCTTGCTTTTGTTTCAGGAGTGCATCCTCGCACTTGATGTAAGGGACATGCATATGTTTGTTGTTTATAGGTGTATAATAAACTTGTATAAATTGTAGCTGGCATCAGTCATTTCCTTTAGTACAGTAGCTATATGTTGTCTGTACCTTGGTGTTTGTGAATCTTAATTGAACCTTATCCCCATAGGGTAGTTAGAGGTGGTTCGAGGCCATAGCAATTTAAACGTCCGAAGTGGCGAGGAAAGAATCAACCTCGGTTCTCAACCTCGGAGCCAATGGTCTCAACTTTCACAGTTTGCACTATATTTCTATCTGAATCTATCATTTCAGTCTTTCTTCTTACTATTGTCTTGTCACTATATGTAGACAGTCTCTAGTCCTAAATCCATTTCGTAAAATGACAACAGCTCCAAAACTTAACTGCATTCGATACCAACGCGAGAAGACAAATGCTTACCGAGAAAAGTGACTATAAATTTCAAGCAGTTGTTGCCCTTGCGTTATAAAATAGATATTGTAAAAAACGATGTTGCGAGAATTTATCACGCAACATATCACCACCTCCTCCCGATAAAAAAAAATGTGGAACATATTTATTTTTTTAAATATCAAAGAGCATGCGATAAGCGGCTCAAAACGCACGAATTATGCGCTGATAATTAATTAAATTGCCTAACATGAGGCTAAATAGAGAGTGTCTGGTGAGGATATACCTCAACAGAAAAATAAATATGTCTCAAAAAATATTCACATCGGGGAGGTGTCACCAACACACATCACGTTAGCATGTAAACACAATATACGTATGCAAGTTACCATAATCATCATTAAACAGCATACTCTATATTGTCTTTAAAAATGGATGTACAAATCTGATAGGAAAATTTAAATAGTACATTCTTTGACATGTAATGACATAAGTACATAGTAAAGTTAAACTACATGACGATCCAGGACATATGCTCTGGTATTCCGAGGGTAAGTACACAATCTAGAACTCGTCATGCATGATACTAGTAAGGTAAGTCCTCAGCTCAACAATGACATTCTGAGAAAGTACAAGCAATATAATGCTAATTAATAACTAATATGCTTCATAAGGTACAATACATTATTAATAATTGTGGCTGTTTAGTAAACTAACGGCCCTTATATTAACTACTCAGTCCTCCTCTATCATCTTAAAAAACGAACAGAAGAAGATGACAACAAAGCACGATAGTGTGTACATAGAATGTATGTACAAATGTGCTAATCTATTGTAGAAATATAGGTGTGTTATGACTCTGTAATATATGGAAATATAGGACAGAAGTATTAGTTGGAGTCATGTGGGCATCTAGACAAAATGTCAGCCATCACATTATCCGCACCACGGATAGCTCGTACCGTGAAGTGAAAAGGTTGAAGAGCTATAGCATATCGAGTGGATCTCGAACTCTTCAAATTCTTAGTCTGAATAGCTGTAAGAGCTTTCTGATCAGTCTCTAGAATGAAATGTGCGCCCAGGAGGAATCTTTGTAGCTTTAGAATTGACCAAACCATCGCTAACAACTCACTGTCTAAAACCGAGTAGTTCCTCTCTGCCGCATTTAGTTTTCTAGAAATGTACATAACAGGATGCAGAGTATTTGCATATTCTTGCATCAGTGCTGCTCCAATCCCAGTGGATGAAGCATCACTCCGAAGAACAAAAGTCCTATCAAGAGTAGGTAAACTTAAGATGGGAGGAGAAGAAAATATATTCTTGATTTGGTCTAGTGAAGATTGGCATTCTTCAGACCAACGGACCAGATTAGGCGAACCTTTCTTCAACAATGTGGAGAGAGGGGCCATGATCGAAGATAAATTTGGAATAAATCTCCCATAAAATTGAATTAAACCTAAGAGACTCCTAACTTGTTTCTTCGTTTTAGGAACAGAGATGTTCAGTATTTTGGAAGTATTGTGGTCTTCTGTCTTCAAGAGACCGTGACCAACACGATGACCCAGGAAAGAGATTTCACCAAAACCAACAAAAGCTTTAGAAGGTTTTGCTGTCAAATTATTCTCACGTAGAGTGGACAGTAAGTCATATAACCCTAAATAGTGATCTTCCCAGGTATCACTGAAGAGACAGATGTCATCTAAGTATGCGATGACATCCGAACGATGTGTGACAGAATTCGACGCATCATGCGAACGAAAGTGGCAGGGGCGTTCATGAGACCAAAAGGCATAACATTCCATTGAAATAGACCCCCTAGGTGTAGAAAAAAAGCAGTAAGAGGAGTTTGGCATGCTCTGCTAAAGGCACTTGCCAATAACCTTTAGACAAGTCAAGTTTAGTGAAGAATCTAGAATTAGAAAGTCTAATCAGTAGATCTTCTAACAAAGGCATCGGTTCAGCGTCGAACTCGAACTTTGTGACCTGATTCAATTTGCGATAATCAACGCAAATTCGTATTGTTCTTATCCTTCTTCCGGACAATAACCATGGAAGAAGAATATGGTGAAGTCGATGGTTCAATTATATTTAATTGAATCATTTCATCCAATTCCTTTTCCACTTGCGACTGAAAGTGTATAGGAATAGGATACGGCCTAACCCTAATTGGATTATTGTCGGTAAGAATTATGTCATGTTCTATGACATCTGTGTGTCCAGGAATGTCAGTGAGAACATCCTGAAAAATGTTTGTAACATCGACGAGACTTGTCGATGTTCGTCACCAGAAAAGATTAGGAGAAACAGAAACGTTTTTCCAAGATTCCGTGGAATGTAATGGAACCACTGGAAGGGGAAGGTTGACACATCAGAGAAGGTAGGTAGCTTCCTCATCCTGAATGACAGACAGGGATGAATAATGACCGTGAGGTGCAGGAGCATCATCCGTTGCCTGGAAAATAGGCAGCAAATAGTCCCCGGGACGTTCGTGTGAAATTCCGAAAGCATGTTTATGTGGAAAGTTTTATGCTTTCCATCAATATCGACCACATAGTCAACATCGGAAATCCGAGAGACTATTGCATACGGACCTTTCCATGCAATAAGAAGTCTATTTTCCCTACTGGGGAGTAGGACGAATGCTTTGTCACCTGGACAAAGTTGTCGTAGACATCTATTCTTGTTAGCAAACTGCCTTGCCTTCTCTTTAGCAATTTCTGATGAAGCAGTTGCTAGCTTACATGCCTCAATGATCTTTTGTCTAAGAGCAATGACATACTCATATGAGGATTGAGTTTCATCGCTAATATCATCGGCAGTGATGAGATCGTGTAATAAAGACATAGGGCCGCGTGGACGCGCGCCAAAGACAAGTTCGAAGGGAGAAAATCCTGTGTGTTCATTAGGGACTTCTCTATAGGCAAAGAGAGCCGCGGGTAAAACCCTGTCCCAATCTTGAGGATGATCTTCAGTTATCTTACCAAGCAAAGTCTTGAGCGTTCTATTCAGACGCTCAACTAACCCATTAGACATAGGATGGTAGATACTACTGAGAGATCGTTCAATATGTAAGGTAGACATTACCTGTGACATAGTGTCAGATATGAGTTGAGTGCCATGGTCTGACAATATTTCTCTGGGGAACCCCAAGCGAGAAAATATCAACCAAAGAGCATCTGCGATATCTGTAGTAGATATGCTCTTAAGAGGAATAGCCTCTGGCCAACGTGTGCACATATCGACACATGTAAGGATAAACTGATGTCCTCTGGCCGACTTGACCTTAAAAGGGCCAATAATATCTATGGCCATTTTCTGAAACGGCCGAATAGGAATGTCAGCAGCCTGGATAGGCGCAGCATGTCGTGGTCCTCTAGATTTGACCTCCTGACATACCTTGCATGATCGGCAGTAAATACGAATGTCCTTATTGACAAAAGGCCAAAAGAAAGCCGCAAGGACTCTCGACTTCGTACGGGCAAAACCCATATGTCCAGCACATTGCGAGTCATGAGCATGTTGCAATATTTGCACTCTCATGCTCTTGGGAACAAGAATTTGCGAATGTGCCGACGTAGTCGAATCTTGTACCATACGTACAAGTACGCCGTTTCTCATTGCAATCCAAGATTTTCTATTTGTATCCTGATTCGGATCACCTTTCTTCGCAAGAACGAAGAATTTTTTTAAAGAAGGATCTTCTTCTTGCAATTTTATGAAAGAGTCACGAGTGATTACTAAGTGACTATCTTGGCTATCAACTTCATTATCACTATTCAGTGAAGTTTCGGGTGTTTGTAGAGCTTGTGCTCTTGTAACTACTGCATTTGTAGCTTGCATGTTATTATCTTCCCAAGCAGCAATCTGCTGTGGGGTACACTCCCTAACTCCGTGAATACGACCAATAATAAGGTCCGCAATAGGATTAGGTAAGAGACAAGCATGCACATCTCCAGTAAAGAAAGGAGTGGCAATGCGAATTACAGCAGTAGGATATTTTTCTAGAGTGCCGCCAAATGTGACACATTTAATAACCCTTCCTGTAGCACAAGATGGATCTACAAGCGATTGTCTAACACCAATAGTGGTGCATCCGGAATCGAAAAGTAGTGAGACCGGAGTATCATTAACAAGACCCTTATGTAGAATTAAAGAACCCCTCCCGTCATGCGCAACAGCAGCAGGAAGAGCGGGAAGTGGGTGACCACAACTCAAAGTAGTTATGGTACCCGGTTCGAATAAAGTACTGCATTGGGGGCATTTGTTTGCTCTCTCAAAGTCAAAAGCAGAACCAGTGACAGCGTCAAAGTTTTTACTATCAACAACATGATTACAGGCTCCCTCAGTTTCCTGTTGTACAGCATTAGCCTGCTGATATCTCTTTTTTTTTGTGTTGAGATCTACCCCGACTATTATTACCTCTGAAGTTATCAGAGTTATTATTATCTCTGCAGTTATTATTGTCTCTATTGTAATTGTTATCCTGGTTCGAATTCCAGTTTCCACGATTACTATCATGTTCACATTGATGCGAACATCTATTTGTTTGGTTCTGAGGTCTTCGGCAGGAATAACCTCTATTACCATATCCTCTTTTGAAATGCTTATAATTATTAGGGTGATAGTAACGAGTACTATCAGGTTGTCTCCAATTCTTCGAAGAAGAATCACCATGAAATTGGTTTCCATGATTTTGACAGAAATTACCGCTACTCTTTCTATCAAAATTTTGTTGGAATCTACGAGCAAAGTTTTGGCCATACGGAGCTGCCGAAGCAACTGGTAAACCTTCTTTCACCTTAGAGTTACCCATGGTTATGTGTGGGTGCGCAGTTACGTATTGGCAACAGAAATCTTCCNTNTTTCTTTTATTGTTTTAGGTTTACGTTCATGAAGGAAAGCAAGGAAAGACTCATTGACAGACGACATGACTTTGTCTCTAAGTATTAAGTCCATAAGTCCTTCATAAGTTTTTTCCGTCTTAGATAGTTCAACCCATCGTGAGAAAGTAATGCGTATTCTTGCAATAAACTCGGAGAATTCAACTCCATTTTCAGGTAACATGTTTTTAAATTGTAGACGATAGCCGTCTTCGTTAAGCTGATATTTCTTTAACAAAGCGGCCCTGACAACCTCATAATTGTTCTTGTCAGGTTCATCCACCATATTTAATATACTTAGAGCTTTACCTGTCAGTATCCCTGATAACTGATAAACATATTTTGCTTTGTCTATGTTATGAGCTGTACATGCTTGTTCAAATCTGTCCAGATAGAACATTATGTCATCACTGGAAGGACTAAATGTTGGTAACTTAATCTTAAAAGCATCATTACTAGCCTTCCCAGAAGATGAACCCTTGTTTGAATCATTACCATTACTCATGCTCGTCAATTTCAATTTCTCCAACTCTAAAGCTAAGAGTTTTTCTTCATGTTCCATTTTTGCTTTTCTTTCCTCTCATCAGACTCTCTTTGTAACTTCCTTTCTTCTTTCCTCAGCTGAGCCTTTTTCAAGTCTTTTATTTTCAGCTTCTTTTTCAAGTCTTTTATTCTAAGCTTCTTTTTCAAGTCTTTTATTTTCAGCTTCTTTTTCAAGTCTTTTATTCTAAGCTTATAGCTGGAGTTTTCTTTCCTCAGCTTCTGATTACCTTTTTTGTTTTTCCATTTCCATTTGGAATCTCTTTTCATCCACCTGCATCTGCAGTTTCTTTTGTTCAGCTTCCATCTGCAGTTTCTTTTGTTCAGCTTCCATTGCTTTATCATATCGAGCAGTTGCAAATTCTTCTAACTTATCACCAGTCTTCCCAAGCAATTTACCCTGCTCAATAAAGTGCTCAAATGTAGACATGATGAGTAATATATAAGTCCAAAACCTGAAATAATTAACTAATTTATTTCAAACCTAAGTGTAACAAGTCTTAATTAAGCACTTGTATATTCACATCACCTTATATTATCCCAGTCTCTGTGGGAAACAAGTCTCCAATCAAAGAACTTGTATATGAAATATCAACAATCAATTCTTGATCATAAGTGCACTTCTCATTCAATAGTGCACGACACTATTCATCATTCATTTATCATCAGTGTAGTAGTAACAGTGCATTAGCATAGCCCATTAACTAATTACTATAACTGTAAACAATGACTATGTAAACACATGCAGAATGTAAACATTGAAAATGTAAACAATACAAACAATGTAAACAATAACAATGTAAACAATAACAAAGATCAGCAACAATACAAAAACGTTCGCAGAAATCAACTAAAAATAAAGCAGAAATTAATGACATATCACAAAAAATGTGACGATATCTGCGCTATAATTAAACAAAATACATGACACCACAGTGTATAAACAAAAATGTTGTATGAAACTAAATTATAGACAAGAGTAGGCTAACAAATACAAACAAATCAAAACAAAACTAAAGAATGTGAAATAATAACGAAAACAATATTAAAACATGTCATCACAGCTAACATAAATAGCAACAGAAGTCGCTTAGCAAATTCCAGTATCGGGAAATTTGCAAACCCTACAGAAAACGCTCACAATAGACGACCTCTATGACGTGGCATAATCTAACGGAGACACCACCCAACCGAGAACCCGCTGAAATATAAACATATAAATATACAAATAACATATAAACATATAACATATAGAATGAGATGATACACAGAAGACTCAGCAGAAGTATAAGGGCACAGTTTACATACAAACAGGCCACTTAACTTATAGGCTTCCAATCGTAGAACAGCAAAAAACGGATGTCAATCAACGTCCTAAAGAGCGAAGCTCCAACGATGATGGCACATCTGAACTGCTTCCACTGCTAACACGATGGTACAAGAGCTTCTGAAATACTGTGTGTTGAGTTGTTTCGGCACTTGACCTTCTAATCCAAAGTAAGTTGATGGAAATCGGTACTTGGCCTTCTTCAGAAAACAACCCGTTTCAACCGGCACTTGACCTTCTCAAAAACGACAGCACTGGAACCTTGACAGCAGCAACTTGCTTGACTTGCGTAAAAGATAACAGCAGTCCGAGTTATCCGGCAACATGTAACAACGCCGGGTACTGTCAAATTCTTGTTTCCGTCAAAAAGTTGAAATTTTGACTTTTACCGGGCAACGCCGAGTACTTTGAAAATTTTGAAGATGTTGACTGTATTGAAGAATGTTAATTTCTTGAAGGATGCTGATGAATTCTTGTTGAAAATGAAGTGGGTAAGGGACCCCGTGTTTGCTAGTACCAGAATCAAACCAGCTTATGGCCACCAAATGATGCGTGATGCCATATGATGATGGATGGTATCCGCATGTCTGGTTTTTGTGTGGTGTGCAGATGTGTTCAGTCAAAACAATGTTCATACAAAAATAACAGGGCAATCCACATAGGACGTCAGTAAACTCACGACGTATAAAGTCAATGATTCTTGTAACAGCCGTTGACGTTTTTCTTCATTATTTATTGTGGACGCCACAGTGACAAAATGGTTACGCGAATATGTAGGCACATCAAACAGTCATTATCACAGCAACATTCAATACAGCAATAGACGGTAGACAGCATTACAATGATGAGTCAGATGCATGTTATATTTCATAGTGCTGTAAATGTAGTCAGGTGGAAAACTCCATCCTTTTCTATAACAGCCAGGAGATAACCAGATGTATGAGATCAGTTCACTCTCCTTAGTCTGACTTCAGCAAGACCGACACGTCTGCCGAAGTATAAATAATGTCCTCAAAAATATCCTCTAGATAATAAAGGTTTTCCAAACCTAGTTCATTTAACAAAGTAGCAAGTAATGGTCCTTGGTACATGCATCAACCGATGCAGTACAATGCAGCGACATGTGAGCTGGGAAAAAACATCTCGTGACGACGACTTTCGAAGACAGGCTATGAATCGAAATCGCTCACGACCCAAAATCGATAGAGTTAATGAAAAAAGTCAATTTACCTTGCTTTCAAGAAATACAGAAATATCACGCCTCCCGGCATGTGCAAATACACTAGAGGTATTATCCCGAATAAACGAAATATCCATAAGAGGACTACACATCCCTGACAGAACAAAAAAATAGCGGAGATCCCCTCTTCAACGAGGCATCTCTTTCGCCATTCCAAATCGCTCACTCCACTAGTGGTGGGCGGAAACCGATCGACCAAAAAGCAAGACAAGTCATGCGCAGTCCAGCGCAAAATGACAACAGCTCAAAACTTAACTGCATTCGATACCAACGCGAGAAGACAAATGCTTACCGAGAAAAAGTAAAAAAACGATGTTGCGAGAATTTATCACGCAACACCTACCACTGAGCTAGACGATCTAGATTTGACGCCGGTGACCAGACTGTTCTGTCCCATAATCAGATACAAGACAAGATGATAATAATGGACGAGAAGTCACAGAAAATGTGTCTGAACATGCGCAGATAAAAGACAAAGATTGTGAGAAGAAATGCTGCTAATAAATTGCCACTTTGCACACGGAGAAACTCAAAACAGCGTGGACTTTCCCTTAATATCTGGCCAGCAACAGAGACAAAGTTGAAGGAACGGACAATGACATCAGAATGACAATACTTTGAAACTATTATTTCTTCACTCATATCCAACTAATTTGTATGAAAATGCTACGAAATGTCCATTATGCATCAACGTTATGGCTTATTGTGAGATCCGGCCTATTTAACATTTGACTTCATGGCGGGCACCATTGTTTGCTGTCTGTTGGGGACTCATTTTTATTGGCCATTTTAAATGCTATTTTATTTTTGTTTTATTTCCGGAAAATAAAAATTAAAAATTAAACTTACTAATAAAATGTTTACAGGCTTCGTGTTTCCCCTCTTTATTTTGTTTGTGCGGCATTTTATTCACATGCTTATCACGTGCTCACAAGTTGATTCTATATACACATATCAAGGTCAACTTACTGGAAAGCTTTAACGAAGTCAACTTTTTAGTTAATGTTATCAGACCTAAAGGTCTTTTATATTTGGACATGCGCCCTAATATAACCGGCTAAGTTAAACGGGACGCGCCTCGCCAAAACTTTATTTAATAAAAAAAAAAAAAAAAACTAGAAAGCTTACCGCCTGAGTCAAGCTAAAGCACGCCCAAGTTGATTCTCATATTTATATCAACTCACTCAAAAGCGTATTATCTGAATCAAGAGTACATATACACAAGTTGATCAGTCTACCTACCAAGATGACTTAGTCACAAGTTGATTCGCCAAGATATCAAGCTCAAATTACCAAATTCAGCTACTCACTAGATCAGTACAAGAAGGGAAGTCATCACTTTCACTCATCCTCACAGATGCACTGTCTGTCCTGCAAGATCTCAAGGGTGGTAAACTCCCGCATCTGAGAAATGAACTAAACAAGGTAGCTGCCAAAAAGAGAACCATACTTCAGTGGGTACCATCTCATTGTGGTGTACCCGGAAATGAAAAGGCAGATAAACTTGCAAAAAAGGGAGGAGAATGTGGACAAGAAGATAATGAAGTCACATACTTTGAGAAAAAGAGAGCTATCCAGACTATCAGAAGAGAACAGAACCAACCCAAAGACGACTATCACACTCTCGACCGGCAGGGACAGATAACTATTTTTCGCCTCAGGACAGGGCATAACAAACTGAATAAACACATGCACAAGCTACGATTGTCTGCTTCACCACTGTGCACATGTGGATTAAACGAACAAACTGCTGAGCATGTTCTACAGGATTGTCCTCTGTATGACCAGTTAAGAAAGATATACTGGCCCAATGACTCAACACTAAACTCAAAGCTATATGGAGCTAAAGAGGAACTTCAAACAACAGTCGAATTCATCATGAGAACTCGTCTGACGGTGTAAACATCAAAGATGCGATCGCAAGAAGAAGAAGAAGAAGATCACTTTCATCAATAAAATATAGCTATTTCTCCATTTTTTTACATTAGTTTCGTGTATATCCAGTAGAGAAAAGTGAGAAAGTAAAAAATAGATCGTGACTTTTCAATCATTCTGTATAGGTCGCCTTTTCTACATGGGACATATTCCTAATAATTGACTGGCGTGTGCTGGGCTGGATTTAGACATGTTGAAACCCTAAGCTTTAGGAAGCTGTGAAGGCTTTATTTGGCGATTGGTAACAGCAAATAAGGCTGTGTAACAACTGAACTTGGCAACAATGCCACCAACATACATAACAAATCCATTCAGGCATATCATGTATGATGTACGGCGGTAATGGCATTATAAGTGGAAATTAACATTACTGACTGACTATAACTATTTGTATAACTTTTGGTGCCACCTGTTAGAGAGGCCAATTCAGACTGTGAAGCTGTAGCTTGTTTAGCGTATGCCTTAATCCGGCCCTGTGCGTGTGTTTGTAAGGTGACCATATTTTCAAAACCCTAATCCGGGACAAAATAGTAGATTTGACCTATTTCAATGCAAGAAATCGGGACAAAAGGGTAAAGAAAAGGTCAAAAGTCGGGACATGTCCCGGAAAAATCAAGTTGATGTCAATTTAAAATAATATACATTTTATATATACATTTGAATAACATTGAATAACATACATTTTACTATATAAGTTAAACTACTTAAACTAATAAGAGAGAAAAACATCAATAATCCTTACTTAAGGTGAAGCTGAGTTACTGTACTTTTCAGATGAGTGGATTTTTATTGATAGGTCCTTCTTTGCAAGCAGCATCTTAAAAAACTCGACACATGTTTTCTCACAGTTCACTTTGGTTGTCAACATAGCTTTCAAAGTTTCAACATCTAGCTGTGTTTTATCACTTGCCCATAAGCTGTTCATCAAAGAAACACTCTTTCTGTGGCAGCATTTGTTCCAGGTAGACAGAAAAAAAACTGCCAACTTCAAAATATTTGAAAATGTCACATTATTGTTTTTGAAGTGGGAAACCATTTCAATCCAACGTTGTGGTAGCAATGTTTTTTTGGCACTCCATTCACAAATTTTCTGAGAAGTAACATACTGCTTCATATAGACATATTCGTCATAAATTTCAGTTTCTGTAAAGTGGGCTGAAGGTAATGTTTGAATCACTAGTGATGATGATATCTCAATATCTGCCCAAATTGGTATTCTGTTCAGCGTTACCCAGCTGTAGGATTCTAGGTCTTGAAAATTATTTGCAGCCCATTTATTCAAATAATTGAAAGCTGTTTCATAGAATGATGAAACGCTAGCATGAAAGTTTTTCACATCCTCTTTTGGAAGTCCTTCCATTTCCAGCTTTTCAAGGATTAGCTTAACTCTTGATGGCAAGAAACAGTCTTCCAGTTTGGACTTCAAAATAGTTTCAACCTGTTGATGCTGTCAATGACTTCAAACACAGTGACCGTCTGTCCCTCTATTTTTTGCACTGCTTCGTGGAATGGAGAGGCCTGACTGTGAATAAAAACAAGCCATGCCTCAGATAGAGGATTTTCAAAGAATGTCTGTATAAAAACTGGGCATCTGTCTTGAGATTGAAAATATGATTTTAGAGGCAGGAACATCTGAAGAACCCTTTCAACAGCAGACAGCAGAGCAAGCCACCTAGACTGAGCATAACCTAAGATCATCTGGAAGTCTGTTTCCACAAACTGGCAAAACTCCTTGAGTCTTTCAACTCGTACTGTGTATGATTTGAAGAGTAGATAAATTTTAGCAATAATCAGGTCGACATCAACAGGCAGTACATCTGCAGCTGTTCGAACAGTGTTGTGGAAAATATGACCTGCACACCCAACTCCTATAAGACCATGTCCAAGGTTTTCTTGCAGTTTTTTGAAAACATTGTTCTGTCCTTTCCTTTCAGCACCTCCAAAATTGGAATTTGTGTTGTCTGCGCATAATTTAACTACTTTCCTGCCTAAACCATTTTCAGTTATGCAGTCATTAAGAAAACTACTTACAATATCAGATGTTTCATCTGGCAATGACTTTAACTCTAATATTTTAATTTTCACTCCATTACTGTGATCAAAGTATCTGACAAGCAAAGGAAAAATCTTGAATTCTTTGTGGTTGGATGCATCTGTCAGTACAGAAATAAATGTAGACTTTTCTAGGTCACACCTTAACTCATTTAGAATATGGGGTGCCAAGACATTTCGAATAATGGCTTCTGTTTTCGTACGTGCACATGCAAATTTTGGCTCTAAAGTAACCTGAAGTAATTTTGATGTGCAATCCATAGACCTGAAAGTATGATTGTGTAGCACTGTATGGTATGCAAAGGCGCCTTCTATAGCAGCTAATTGCTCTTCTTGGTCACCAATTTTATCAGCTCTGAAGAAAGTGGTTAACGACGAACTTGATGCAGCTGTAACGACGGCTCTCTTATGTTTGTCACTGCTTATGTGGTTCTTAAAATCACCACGTCCACTATGGCTTATTGAAAACCCGGAGGCACATATATTGCATCGTACATTGAAGTTTGATGTACTCTTTTTAATAAACGGAAATTCTTTTTGTAAATCTTCATTGAAACTGCATTTACTCTTTGATACCATTTTCTTACAACAATAACAAAATATGCACAAATAGTTAACCGTTTAAATTAAATAAACGTATACCGTACGCAAAATCTTGGTACTTTACCACTAGCTAAAATTTCAAATAACTGCGAATATCACATTGGAACTACAAAACTAATTCGCGGTCCTGATAACCTCTTGTGCTGTTTCAGCGCCAGTTCACTAATAATTAAAAATTCCCTCGTCAGCCACGGAATAGTAATATTTTTTTTAAATCTGTGAGATTTATGCCAAATTGGCAAATTCGTCCAAAACCGAGACAAATTGGCGTCCCGGATTGCATCGAAAAAAAGTCGGGACAAATTATCAAAAATGGTCGAAAACCGGGACTGTCCCGGAAAAACCGGGACGTCTGGTCACCTTAGTGTTTGACAAAGTAGCAAGATGTGAGCAACGATCAATAAAACTATTATAAAACATATAATATGTCCCACAGGAAACAAAACCATTGCTTCCATGGAAATGTATGCGGAATAACAGGGACAGATAGACAACTCAGAGAGAATTACTGGCAGGTTTTTGGCAAACTAACAGGAAGCGACCACTGATCAATAACGCTTTTATCAAGCATAGTATTTTCCTCCCCCCAACCCTCCTCCGAAAGGAAACAAAACATTGCTCTGGCGGACCATCAAGCGTGTAGTGTAGGGTTCCCATTCGTCCCGTTTTTCCCGGGACAGTCCCGTTTTTTGATAAAATGTCCCGGTGTCCCGAATTTATTCCAAATGTCCCGCTTTTTAAGGGTCCTTCCTGAAAAAAAATCTTTGGGTAACGGATTTTATTCCGTATTTTAGTTTTAGTAGTGTTACTTTATCAATTTCCGGTTACAGTGGACCCTCGGTTTGAATCTCGAACAAAAATTCGAAAGTCGACCAAAACAGTGTTCAGTGAGCATCTACCAAATGATTTAATGCGTATTAGCATTATTATACACTATTTTTTACCGTTTTTCATCCGCATAATGCCGAAACGTAAGTGCAGTACAAATGATAACATTACAAGAGAATTTCCCTTCATTAAAGGTGTAGATGAAAATGTGGAATGTACTTTATGCATCTCTAAATTTTGCATTTCACATGGTGGTCGGTCAGACGTAGTCAACCACGTGAAAACGAAAAAAAAAACATAAAGGTGCTGTTGAAAGTAAGGCTTCCAACAGCAGTATAAGTCATTTCTTAAATGCTAAAACCCAGAGTGAAAAGGAAATGGAAAAACAGTTATCATTGGCAGCACAGGAAGTAACCTTCGCTTATCACACGGCGGTGCATAACCACAGCTTTAAGTCCATGGACTGCACAACAGCCATCGTGAAAAAACTTTTCAACGATAAAGTGGAAGTTGTGTTAGTTAATGTGTGTATTTTTATACCAGTATCTTATTTTAAGTGCAACATATAATATATAATAGATTTATTTGTGCTTTACCTTAATTTTTAACATGTCCCGTATTTTTACAAAATGTCCCGGGTTTTTTCGGTAAAAATTTGGAAATGTCCCGGTTTTTAAACAAAACATTATGGGAACCCTAGTGTAGTGGCATGTCACTGCTTGGTGTAGGCTTCCTGGGCAGTGCCCAGGGGCCCCACGATTATAGAGGCCTCATGCTGGGATGCTGCCATATTGTTCATAAGACATCATTTTTATTCCCGTGGGTGGGTAGAGCTGGTAGGGGTCCAGTGCATTGCTTTGCCCAGGGCCTACAATGCTGTTAAGACGGCCCTGCAAGGGGACCAGCTGCTGTAGTGACCCCGTGTTCCGTAAGGAGCGCAAAGAAAAATGATGATGCTGCTTTTACATATCAATGTGCAAGTGCAAACCACAGTGATGCTCCAGTTGGTAGGTGAAACGCCTCACTTGTCAACACTTAATACATTACATCGTAAAGCGTTCTACAGAAGAGCGCATGACGACAAATTTGACCTTCAACGAGACACTGGGGTCATTAAAGAAAAAGAATGGTGGAATAAATAATGAATCGCTTCCACGCTTGAGCATACAATTCAACAGAGACACTTGTTAGTAGTTATGAACTGCTCGTAACTATTTTCCCCGCCTTCCATTCCTGGCATACACATATCTTGGCAGCAAGGTAGACAAAGTGGAGGGACAGATAGTGATATCAAAATAAAGAATACAGGAGGCAAGAGGAGCTTTGATAGGTAAATATATGGAAATCAAGTCCAACACAAAAATTAGAATATCTAACTCGAGTGTCAAGTAAGTCCTATTGTAAGGTTCTGAATCATGCTACACAGATGATTACCATTTGTGATAAATGAGCGCCAAAGCCTTATCGCTCAATCATTTTCTACATCTTTCTTATTTTATTTTCTCCCACATTGCGCTCTTTCATCCCATATTTTGCTATTTCATTGCTGTTCATGTAATCTTTAATCATGACTGGACTTTAAACTGTAATCTTTATTACTCGCGACTTGATTGAGTTCCCCACCTGGTATATCTTTTGAAGTCCACATTGCCTTGTGATAAATCTGGTGAAACACATCTGATTTAATCAAAATCAAACACCTGGGCATAGTACAATTCCTTTGATATCTAATTCCCCGGGGAAACCTCACGAGACATACCACATTGGACTATTGTTAACTTTGAGGATGGCGCGGCTGACACAAAAGATTAGTCTAAGCCGTTATTTAAACAAAAAATTAATATGAAACAAATATAAAGGTATTTTATAAGGCACTCGTAGGAAATAAAGAAGTAGAACACTAGACAACAGAAAAACAACAGACATGAGTGGCTTACCCAGGATTTGAACACTGGACCTTCCGTGCGACAACACCGCCTAGCTATGCAAGCGAATCACACTGTCCTCCCTGCCATCTACGCATCCCCAAAAAAGGATGTTTCAATGACAGGTCATTAGTGCGAACCTCTATACATAACACCGGAAATTTACTGTTTACAGGCCTCGTGGTTTCCCTTCCTTATGTGTTATAAATGTTTATACAATACCAAAACCTACCCTCTGTCCTGTTCTTACTGTTCCAAGTCTACTATCATACTGGACACAGTATTTAGGTCTTTGTCTTGTTGGACTGACCAATACTGATATATAGGGGAACAACAGAAGTGATTGGGTCATTAATAGGCTGAACTGCCCAGGGTAAACTTCCGGTGTTATGTATAGAGGTTCGCACTAATGACCTGTCATTGAAACATCCTTTTTTGGGGATGCGTAGATGGCAGGGAGGACAGTGTGATTCGCTTGCATAGCTAGGCGGTGTTGTCGCACGGAAGGTCCAGGGTTCAAATCCTGGGTAAGCCACTCATGTCTGTTGTTTTTTCTGTTGTCTAGTGTTCTACTTCTTTATTTCCTACGAGTGCCTTATAACATACCTTTATATTTGTTTCATATTAATTTACTGTTTACAGGCCTCGTGGTTTCCCTTCCTTATGTGTTATAAATGTTTAAACAAAACACGGTTACCATCACGCAGGATACAATGGCCACGCAAACTATGGACTCAGGGAGTGTGATATCAAAGGCCCTAGACGCAGAACAACACCTTTTGCTTCCAGATGGAATAAAATGGCCAGGCACAACAAATGGACTCGTTAGCCGGCATACAAGCAGCAATGGACAGCAAGGTTTGTTACAGGAAAAGACAGGGGAGTTTTTATAGCTGGCCAATCAGCAAACATCGGCGGGTTTGGCAAAGACTGACAGGCAACGCGAACGAAAGTTGGTAGCTAATTGCCCAACCCACTGTTAGACTGACAAGAGACAAGAGAGATCCAAGGGCTGGGTCACAAGATGGAAGCCTGGTAATTGGTTGAGGGGGGGAGTTAGACGATCTCGGACACATTGGCTAAACCATCGATATAATGTAGCGTATAGATCGCTAGAGATCAGTGCAGTTTATTTCAACATTGTGGTGTAGAGAAAATCCCTAACGCCTGGCCTAAATACACGTGTTTATTCAGTGTAGATAAAATAATTCATATCTGTGGTGTATTGTGTTCTTAAAGGATTTGGCCAAGGGAGAAGTCCATCAGAAGTCTGAGTCTACACGCTACGTGTCTTACGTCTAACCAGAAAAAAGTTATCAAAACGGACATTTGGCTAGCAGAATTCGCAACAGGACATCCTTCATTCTTCAATTAAAAATGGAATATTTCTCGCCAACGATTAAGACGGTGGACGCAGTGTGACGTAATGAGTTAATAAGAGTGGCAGATGTTGATAGAGTAGAAGACTAGACACGTAATTTTAGTCTAGACAGATCTATCCCAGTCTCGGAGAAGAGCACTGGTGTAAGGATGGCACAGGTATAGCTATAGCTGTAAAGAGCACACGTCTGGATGGAATTAGTATAGATCAAAAGCTCTAGAGTGCTATCGTCACCTAACTATACTGTGACAACAATAATACAGCAAAATATAACTGTCAACAATAAGAAATTGACAAGTCATAAAATTACAATTTACTGAATTATTTATTAATGTACATCTAGTTTCTTATTTCTCCTTTGAAAAACGGAAGATTTCAATTACAATGAAAAAATACAAAAATCAACAATATTTATAACTTTTTACATAAATTTCGTGTCTTCGTCAATCTTAATGTCTTTTGCCTGCACTGGGTTAACACAGATTGCACTTTTCATCACTACACGGTCTCTTTTGGGATCTCACAGAAGTTTTTGGAATATTAACACTTAGGACTTAGCTTTACAGTCCTGGACAATGTCTGGTAACACACGAGTGTAGTTGGAAAACAGCTTATTGGATCTTATGTTTGGCTAGCCAAGGAATGATAGAGCCAAAACACGTGAACTCTGTCGCACACAGTATACGTTAAGTGGATGGTAGTTTCAGATTAGACTGTTCCAAACTAGACCAGTAAACCCCTTTTAGGATAAATCAGAAGTAGAACTGACTGAAGGCTTGGCAAAAGTTCAACTGCCCTGCATAACAAATAGGAATGAACTTGCTCAGGTGTTGATCCTTCTCTCTCTCTCTGCCTTCAGATTCGTCTCTCTTCCGAGGTTTTAATTTTTCGTGTGTAACCTGTCTGGAAAAAAGGGAAAGTTCTCCTCTACTAGATTGCTGTAATACGCTGTTCAACCAAAACCCATTGAAGGGTTACAAACGGTTATATTGGGGTATATAGTGTGTTGGTATCTTCGCTGGTATCACTTTCCTAGTCCTGAAAAGGACTGGTCCTAAAAAGGACCGCTAGCTGGCTGTCTGGTTATCTCTTCGTTGCTTGTCTGTCGTGGCGTGTTCATGGTGTTCATTTCCTGCCTTCCTATCTTTCTTGTGTCGTTTTGTTAGTTTTTGCTTTCCTAGTTTCAGTTTCTCTTGTCTTCCTGCTTTCCTGTATCTGTAGTAGTGCTTTTTCTATTATTGCTGGTAGAAGTTTTTCAAGTGTTTCTTCGATGACTTCTTCGTCTGATTGTTCGTTTGTTTTGGTCGCTCTTGTGTTTGATGTCATTTCCTCAATGGCTCTTCGCTCTGTTTCGATTCTCTTGAGGATTTTTGAGTTTTCTTCCGTCAGTTCTGTCAGCCTCTTTACATCTGCTTCTATTTGCTGCTTAATGCTTTTCATGTCTTTCATCATTTCTCTGCTGTTTTGTATTTCTATTACGTCTTCACCGCTGTCCTTTTCGTCTTCGGGAGCCTGCTTGCTTCTGTTTTCGACCTGGAGTTTAATTTTCAATTGTTTGACTTCAGCGGTCAGCTGGTGTAACTGTCGTCTGTCAATCGTTCGTTGTTTTTCTGCAACATCCGCAGCCACTCTGTGTTTTGCCTCCTTGAAGGGGATGTTTTTGAAGACCGCTTCCTTCAGGATGCTCTTTGTTTCCTGGAACATCGGGCAGCCTCGGTATCTAGCCCCGTGGTTTCCGAGGCAGTTTGCACAGGTGCTTCTTCTTCTTCTTCCATCCTTAGCCACCAACCGGCAAAGCAGTATGTGGCCAGTACGCCTAGTGGCGTCTTAGGGCAACAACAAATTGATCAATCTATCGCTGTTTCCACCACGCCTAGTGGCGTCTTTGTGGAACAGAAACAGACCAAACAATCTATCGTTGTTTCCGTAATCAGATTGGTTGGCAAGCAGGTGATCAGCCCACTGTGCGAAGTTTTTTACGGGATGGGGTAAACAGCCCCATGCCCAACCCTCCTTAGTCGCTTTTTACGACATGCGTGGTAGGGTGCAGTGTTACTATTCTTTGCTCCCCTTTCGGGCCCCGGCAACACACGGGTGTTGCACAGGTGCGGTTTGAGTTTATTGCTTTGTAGTTGGGGTCCTCCTTCGCCTTTGGGCAGTCGCGATATAGGTGGCCACCCGCACAATATCGGCAGACTGCGTCCCTCCTGCATGTTTTCTTGGTGTGGGAAAACTGCTGGCAGTTAGAGCACTGCATCACCGGAGGGATATAGGCTTCTGTCTTTTTTGTTGTTGCTTGGAGCGTCAGTCTCTCAGGTCTTGTTGATCCTTCTACCGTAACTATCATCAGATTGGTATCTTTTTTTTGCCCAGGTTTTTAGCCTTTCGACCTGTGTGATTTTTAGATTTGCGTTTTCAGCCTGAAGGTGTCTGTGGACCTCGGCTTCGGAACATCTGGTATCCACCCCTCTGATGACCAACTTCTTTGTTGTTTTGTACATTTCCACCACCACTTTTATTTGGTGGGGCAACTGGACTTCTTTCGGGCTAGATTCCAGTTCGGTCATCAGTGAAGTGGTTGTTGTATTGCTGTTGAGCGAAAGCACGACTCCCTTTTCGTGCCTCCGTACTTTAGAGATGACTCTCCTGCCAGTTATTGACTCGAGGATGCATATCACTTTGTCATCTGGTAGGGCCCTGAGTGAAGCCTCACCTCCCGCCATCTGCGTGCTCTTAACGCACCTCTCTATCGCATCTGTGTTCATTGTCGTTAGCTCCGTGTTTTTGACGATCTTTTCGTGTGGTGGTGGTCCCTCGGCTCTTAGGGCTCCTGTCTTTTCTCTTTCCTTTCCAGCGTCTGTTCTATCCCCTGTATCAGTCTCTTCACCCTCTCACGCTCAGGGTCTAGGCCGTGGACGTTTGCAGCTGCCCTTTTCTCTCTTCTTTCCAACCATCCCCTCATCTTCTCCAGCTGGTGTAGCAATCTCATCGTTTCCTCATCCTCTGGATCTACATCATCTAGGCCAGGGACGCCTGCATCTGCCCTCTCCTCTGTCTCGCAAGGAGTCGGGCCCCTCAGCCTCTCAGTCGGGTCGACACACGTCGCAGCTAACTCCGTCGTCGTGTCTAGAGTTGGAGGAGGACCGGTCTCAGCACGAGTACTTGGGGCAGTCTTGCTCTCTGGCTGTCTGTCTTTGCTGTTTGAAGCTTGGTTATTCACATGACTGTTCAGCGCTGGCGGGCTGGTGTAGACCTTCCTCCTTTTGACATGATGTTTATTTCGGGTCATTTTGATGAAAATGTGATCTTGTCTCGAATAGTGGCGTCCTGAGAAGGACGTTGGTGTCTTGGTTATGATGTTGAGTCACAAAGCTGTGGGGCCTTAACCTGTCTGCCACGATTCCTCTTTATTTATACACAGCCAGCGAGCGAGCGAGAAAGCATCTCACGTCTGCGGCTAAAATGTTCGTTCCAAACGGCTCGCGCAGCGGTTTTGTGTTTTCTTATTTCTTCCTCTTTTCTGTTCCTTTTATCTTTTGTATGAATCATGTGTGTTGATACCTTACTTTAATTGTACCATCAACAGCTTCTTTCCCTCCAATAATTTCCTCTATTGGGTTTGTCTTAGAATTTATATAATTTTTCAAAGTGGCTTAACTTGACGAAATATGACGAAGTTGTCTGTTCTCAAGCTTCTATCTTCTTTTTGCAACAACAGTGGAATTAGTTGTTTAAAAGGGAATAAATGTGGACTTCTCCGCTCCTAACGATACTAATATCAACTCTTTCTGGTCATTCCTTCTTTTTATATGAATTTTATTCGTTAGCCATCAAAAACAAATATCGCTTCGTTTTATGTAGCCCGTACACAGCGTTAGAAAATGATAGAGAGAGGCACTCGCGTCCGCTCGGTTTAAACGTATCACGAACCAAGAATTTGTCTTGCGTATTTTTTTCTCACCACGCGACATAGCCCTCCTCTTTAAGCTGTAGCTCGCTCAGCAGACCAAAAAAAATTTGCCGAGACTAATTCTGGTAGTTCTCTCCTTCCGCTGTAGTGGGGTGTCTACTTAAAAAATCCGCACCAACATTCTGCTTTCCCGGTATGTAGTTTACCGTAAAGGAATATGGTTGTAATAATAAACTCCATCGTAAAAGTCTAGAGTTGAGTTTTTTTTATGCAGCTAAAAATGTTAGCGGCTGATGATCACATTGTACTGTGAAGTGGGCTCCATAAAGATATGGTTGAAACTTCTGGATCGACCACACCAACGCTAGACATTCTTTCTCAATAGTTGAATAGTTCAACTCTGCTGCATTTAATTTCCGACTGGCATACGCCACAGGCAAAAGTTATTCTTGCTGTTTCTGCAATAAGGTTGCCCCAATTCCAATATTGCTTGCATCCGTTCTCAAAATAAACTCCTGGGTTATATCTGGCAATTTCAGAATGGGTTTACTTGTGAGTTTTTGCTTCAACTTTGTGTAAGCATCCTCACATTCTGCTGTCCATTTTACATTGTCGGGTTGACCTTTCTTTGTTAGGTTAGTTAGAGGGGCACAGAGTGTATTGAAGTTTTGGATATATGTTTGGTAAAACCCGCACAAGGAAACAAAAGATCTTACATCTTTCTTTGTCTTTGGTCTATGTGCCTTCCTCAACTTCTCTACATTCTTGGGGTCTGGCAACATATTTCCCCTGGAAATTGTGTGTCCTAAAATTTCCAACTCCTGACAACCAATAAAGCATTTAGTTGGACGAGCAGTCAGCCCCGCCTGTCTAAGTCTATCAAATAACATGGAGAGTGCCGATAAATGTTCCTCAAAGGTTTCTGTGGAGATGAGGATATCGTCCATGAAATTTGCAATAGAGGGGTTCTTTAGTGGTTCCAGTAATTTTCTCATCATACGAGAAAATACGCTTGGAGCATTTTTCAGTCCAAAGGGTAATACATTAAATTCATAATGCCCGTCAGACGTACTGAATGCCAACATGTGCCGAATATCAGCTTTTACTGGGATTTGATAATATCCTTTACTCAGATCCACTTTTGACAAATACTTTGCTTTGCAAAGAGCTGAGAACAACTGATTAGTATCAAGCAAGGGATCAGCCTGTGATTCAGTGACAGCATTAAGCTTCCTGTAATCTATGCATAACCTGTGTTCTCCACTAGCTTTCCTGAGTAACACTACACTTGCACTATATGCTGATTCTGACTTAGAGATGATCTTCTCCTGTAATAGGTAGTCAATCTCTTCCTTTAAGGCTTGTGCTTTTGCATAAGAAATAGGGTAAGGTTTTACACATATAGGTGTGGGGTCAATTACTTTCATGTCGTACTCTAACAGGTTTGTACACCCTGGCTTATCTGTGAGCACATCTGTATGGGTTTCTAACAACTTCTGAACCTGCTTCCTCTGTTCATGAGTTAAGTGATCACTGATTTGTACCTGATCAAAACTTTCGGATTCCTTTAATGGATATTCCATAGAGGTGAGAGGTTCTTCCTTCATCTCTGTTGCAATGGCTAGGGTCATCATATGTCCTACTTCCGAAGATGACCTATCGTAATACTTTTTGAGTAGATTGACATGATACACCTTTTCTTTTCCTTGTTTGTCAATCTTATAATTTGTTCTAGAGACTTTCTCCAACACTACATATGGTCCCTGCCAACCTATCTGCAATTTATTATTGCTGCTGGGCAACAGAAGAAGTACCTTCTCTCCTACAGCAAGTTCCTTATCCTTCGCTTTTTTGTTATAGTACGCAGCATGCTTTCTCCTAGCCTGTCTTAAGTTGTCGTTTGCCAGTTTCCAGCCTGTTTTCAAACGAGAGGTTAACTCGTTTACGTACTGGTATGATGAGGTTACAGTTTCTTCTGCCTTCTCATCAGTCCATGTCCGCAACAATGCTTCCAAAGGACCTTTTATTGGTCTACCAAACAACAATGTCGCCGGAGCCAATCCAGTTGAGTTATGTGGGACTTCCCGGTATGCAAACAGTGCTGCCGGTAAGTAAGTATCCCAGGTATCCGGTTTTTCCAATGCCAGCTTTCTCAGAATAGAGATTAGGGTCCCATTGAAGCGTTCTACTGCACCGTTCCCTTGGGGGTGATAGGGGGAGCAGTGGTAGTGTCTGGCCTGAAATATCTTGAACACCTCTTCAGTTAGTTTTCCTCTAAACTGGGATCCATTGTCCGTCAGTATCTGGTGAGGAAATCATAACCGGGTAAATATTGTGAGAAATGCCTCTGCAACATGCTTGGAATCAATAGAAACCATAGCTACTGCCTCTCCCCACATCGAACATGTGTCCACTAAGGTCAGAATATAACTATTTTTCTTCTTTGTTCTGGTGAGGCGTCCCACAATATCCACTGCAACACGTTCGAAGGGTGTTCCCATGATAGGCATTTCTCCCAGTGTTGCTGGTGCAGTCTTATGTTTAGGAGCGACTCTTTGGCATTCTGGACAGGACCTCACATATCTCTTTATACCTTCCGTGATTCCTGGCCAGAAGTAGTGACAGGCTATCCTTTGTCCAGTGGCACCTATCCCCATATGTCCACTGAATGGTACAGCGTGTCCTAGCTCCACAACCTTCTCCCTATATGAAGTGGGTACAACTAGCTGTCCATGTCCTTGTGGTCCAATTCCAGCTTTTCTGTATAACAGCCCATTCTTCATGTAAAAGTCTCCCTTGACTGGAGGGTTATGAGCTTTTGGCAGTTTGCCAAAACAAGGCTTCAAGGTGCTGTCTGCTGCTTGAGCCTTTTTCATCTCTTCCGGATGAGTATTTATAGGATTTTCCTCCATTTTCTTGGAGCTTGACCTGGTCTGTACTGTTGCCATAATTACAGGTTTTACCGGCTCTCCTAAGAAAACATACCTACATCCCAGGATTATTGGGTAAATAGGATCATCCATCACCGCTGCTTTGATCTCTCCTTCCACATAGCGAGACCTAACATTGATTCTGGCTATTGGCAATGTCATGGTTCCTGCTCCTTTTACTGGTCCTTGGATTTCCACTGTTTCTGTGGTTATCTGTTCATGGCTCACCAGAGAAAAACACACGAACGAGTCAAAGTCCAAGCCTGTGTCATATAAGCACAGTACTTCAGTGCCATTCACGGTCACTTTCTCACAGACAGGGTGATGATGGAGGTCCTTCTGACTCACTGCCAGTTCCTTCCTTCCCTTGTTCCCTGTCGTAAGACATGCAGCGTGATGAGGAGGGTATTTCCGTCTGCATTCTGCAGTATTGTGGTTGCTCATTTTACAAGTCTTACACCACTTATCTTCCTTTCTTGAAGGTCTCTTGTCTGATCCTAAAGAGGTTCTTTCCTTGTAGTCCCATCTGGGTTTATTCTTGAATGCGTGGTCCTGGTTGTGGCCACTTCCTTCAGACATTGTATAGTTTTGTGGTTTCTTAAATACTTCTACATGTTTCTTCTTAGCTCCTTGATTCATGGACTGAGCCAGTTGGTGGCTTTCTGCATAGGTGATTATGTCATCTAACCTATCTCTTTTATTCTCTATCAGGAACTTTTTAGTTTCAGGGGTTATGGAATCTGGTAGTTGTTCTTTCAACTTCATCTCCTTTAGCCCCTCGAAATCTGGAGAAAAGATTCCTAATTTACACCACCTCAGTAGGTAAGTGTCCAATCGTGCTATAAATTGCTGATAAGTCTCTCCAGCCTCCTTCTTAGCGGTTCAGAATTTTTTCTGATAAGCCTCTGTTCTGTTCGTAACGAACAAGCAATGCCTGCTTCAGGGCTTCAAAATCTTCTTGGTCCTCCTTTTGTAGTTTCAAGAATACTTCATAAGAAACTCCTCTCAACTCTGAGATAGTTTCAAATTCCATTTTTCATTTTTTAAACCATAGGTTGTGGCAAGTTTGTCAAACCTGTCTATATAAGTCTATATGAAGTCCTCCTTCTCAACAAATGGGTCCATATGAAAGTTCATGGCTCCATTTGAAGTACTAATGGGTTGGAGTTTACTGTTGTCAGAGT
>JAMPIV010018000.1:0-2500 GCA_024509875.1 Oreohelix idahoensis
GGAATCTGGGAGAAAGAAAGAAAAAAAACAGAGAGAGAGAGAGAGAGAGAGAGAGAGAGAGAGAGAGAGAGAGAGAGAGAGAGAGCGAAAATAGAGACTGGATAATCACAGCATAAATAAAGTGAGATGGCTTGAGGAAAAAAATTGTTCAGATCAAGTAAATTGAGGCCTCCAAGCGTAAGCGATCTATCTATCTATCTATCTATCTATCTATCTATCTATCTATCTATCTATCTATCTATCTATCTATCTATCTATCTATCTATCTATCTATCTATCTATCTATCTATCTATCTATCTATCTATCTATCTATCTATCTATCTATCTATCTATCTAGCTCTATCTATCTATCTATCTATCTATCTATCTACCTACCTACCTACCTACCTACCTACCTACCTAACTGTCTGTCTGTCTGTCTGTTTTCTGTCTGTCTGTCCGTATGTCATTATTTTATTTTATGCATCTGTCTATTTCGCATGTTGTCTGTCTTTCTATCTATTTCTGTAATATTTTGTTCTTAGGTTTCTGCCTGTCTGTCCGTTCTAGTTCTTAAGTCTGTTTATTTACCGCTGTCACCGAACAAATCCGTTCGTTCTGTTTTTCTAGTCTTTACTACTCTCCGGCATTATTGCACGATCATTCCGTTTACGTGCTAAATCTTCCAGTATTCTTTGTTTTCGCTTTCATCATTCAAGGTTTTCTGATCACATCTTGTCACACCACTCACCCACCCCTTCCTCCTGGTTATTTTCTCCTTTGTTATTGGCGACTCATAGCGAAGGAGCGAACTTGCCACATTGATGATAACAATCTTGGTAAAGATTAAGACACGTACAGACTTGAGGGCGCAGAAACACGAGCTAACATATATTACCTCACAGTAAGGTGGGAGAATAAAAAGTTCATGACAGCTTAGGTGATCTTAGGTGTTATGCTTATGCTTTCTTTTCTTTAAAATCCGATGAGGTTCCCTAAAGTAGAGGCATCGTTCTTCTATTTATAGCTCTGCCAAGAGTGATCTTGCACGAAGTTTGATACACTTGAAGACTCTCATCATTATACTCTGAGTTTGGCCACTAAAAGTGCACACTTATAAAAAGTCAGGTCATATAAAATTGTGACTTAGTAACAGTTTATTTTTTAACTTATATAAGATTCTTCCGTAAACAAACTGGAACAATTACTTGTTTAATAGGATGGATGATGTTGTTTCGAGGCCAACAACCTTCGAATATCCGACTTCAAAGACACAAGTTTAAGTCGCAGATCTCACTCCCAGTTAAGTCTGTTTCTGTATTTATCTTTTTTCATGTGGGCGAGAGATGAAATGGTAGACTCACTCAGGTATGCAGGTACGTTGGGGCTAATGGCATCAATTATTTTATTGACCTTCTAGAAATATCAGGATACAAGTATCACGTTTTTAACCTAACGTCTACCAAAGTGACTGATTCATCATTTAAAAAAAACAAACCACAGAGTTAAATCACAGTATAATTATTATGTCGGTCTGAATTAATAAACTGAAATCAAAATCAGACACAAACTATACTCACTTCCGTTTTGAGGACTACCAGGATGGCACCTTGGGTGTGTTGGCGCTGGTCGGTCGTTTAAAAAAAAATATAATCTTATATTTAATGTGTCTTAAAATATTTCTTCACTACAATTGCGGACCCCCTCCATCCTTTTGGGGACCCCAGGTTGGGAACCATTGACTGAGATCATATCTGGGAACTACTAAATTAAAAACAAAACAGAGTTATATCTTCCTATTAGAAAAAGAACTTAACCAATTCAGTATCACTTGTTAAACATAATAGTTTCTTTATTTAACATACATAGTGCTGCTCGGGTTGACTGGCTTCTACAAAATCTCTCACAGAAATAATCACATACTTTGAAGAACTGGTAGCAAAATTAGATTATCTTAAGACAAGAACCATCAGCACATGTGAGTTCATTAAAGATATTCTTTTGTTTTTCTTTTAAAGCAAAGCCTTCGACACTTCATCAATAAAAAATTACTGCATTCTCTTAGTGTTTTCTTTATTTGTCACCTAATTTCATTTGAATAATCATGAATGTCAGTGGAAAAAAAAGAATCTCATGTTCAGAAAATTTTCTATGATCAGAGTCCTCATGTGTGTGAATATTTATGTGATCAACATAATCTACAGTGCGTGTTAATCATTCACACAACTGTATCCACTACCAACCCAATAGAGGTTTTGTGATTTATATTATGGCAAATGCAGGATTGTTTGTAGGCCGCCGGACGCTGTTAGAAGAAGGTAATTTACCAATAGCAGTGTGATATATAACAATACAGGTTTAAAAGACACCAAGGTATTTGCCATTCAGACTCTGCAATGAGAACAAGTTGACTGAAAGCGTCAAAGAGATCGAAATGGGTGGAAAAAGACATTTCACTTAATGAGTGACTTTATCGTGAGGGAACAAATGAGTACAATCCCAAGGTAACAATACAATACC
>JAMPIV010018000.1:7500-18787 GCA_024509875.1 Oreohelix idahoensis
CTTTAATCCACTATGGGATTTTTTGCCAATGTCTAGCGTTCCGGTTTGAGGACATTACTGGTATTTGAACTCTGAAATATAACTGTCAGGACTGTTCATGTTTGTACGGTCTAACAGTTTTGTCATTCGGTTAACAGCTTGCGCTATGATCAAGGGACTTAGTCATTGTAGTCTTCGTTGAATTCAAGCGAGATATTTGAGTGCATTTATAGCTGATGGCTCAGCAAAGCTCATTCAAAGTTGGTAGTGTAGCAAAGTTCGAGTTTTCTTTTTACTAGTTGTAGTGTACAAGACATGACAGTTGAAACAATAGCCTCGTATTCGTTTACTGTTTATAAATGAGCACTTGCATAGCATGGGGGGATTGTTATGGCAAGACAAGATCAATAATGTATAACTGATGACAAGATGACTAATGTGTAACTGATGACAAGATGACTAATGTATAGCTGATGACAAGATGACTAATGTATAACTGATGACAAGATGACTAATGCATAACTGATGGCAAGATGACTAATGTATAACTGATGACAAGATGACTGATGTGTAATTGTTAAGTAAGATTATTAATGTATTTTTGCATGTTGACCACACTTAGGCTATTAGCAGTTAATCTTCGCGGTAATATGTCTATCTGTGGTTAATCATGTATTTGCACGGGTTTTCATTAATATTGAACACGATATATTTAATACGTCATCGGGAGTTTTTGTAGTCGTCAAAGAAGGACGTACTTTTTCTACGCCGAGTATTGTGGAGGAATAATGCAATTTATGTGGCATTAAGTACTTCGAAGGCCCCCACTATTTATTAATGAAGAACCAGAATTAAGCGAGAAGGTTCGTGATAATCTAAGAAGGAATTTATATAGATATTTCTACGTCGATATTCTCTGTCCCACATTACTTGGGTGATCATCGTCTGGATGCACCCCTAGTACAGCGGCCAGAAATGTTTTGATGAGACGAGACTGTTGGAGGATTCTATAACATGTATGCACTTATGAAATGCCAATGAAATGAACTGTATATCTTCAAATGTATTAAACGTCGCTTCTATGTGGACCCATCCACCCAATCATTTGAATTATTATATGAACTGATTGTATCATCTGCACATCCACGACATTCATAATGCTCAGCACGATGCATTCTTATCTGCATAAACTTGTTACGTAAAACTCATTTCTACACAAATATATATTGACCAAGAAACCCCATCCGTAACAAGAAATATATGGTGGCTTCCAGTAAGGGGAACGAAAATGAATTCAAGATTGGAAAAGAAACATCAAGATTTGGAACGATTTGAAATGCAGAAATTTTTTTCTCAAGTACATTATATAACCTTGTCACCGCTGACCCTGATTTACATATTCAAGTAACCATTGCGCATGTCTGCCGGAATCAGCTGGAAACCGTCATTTTCTGCTATTTTTTTTTTTTTTGAAATGAATGCTCCACGTCAAGTCCACTGCCAGATGTCGTTTCTTTTAAATCTGATGTCGTTTGTCAACTGATGTTCGTGGCCTTTACTTCCCTGAGCACTCATATCTACGTGTCATGGCGGCAGCGACCTTCATATAGCGTCGTATTTTGATGTTCGAGCTAGCATCTGGAGGGATCGCGGTTTTTTGAAGATAAGTGGTCCATTTCCTCTAATTTTTGTATCTGGTACTATTGTTAGACCCTTTTTAATCCTTGATCTTTGTTTCTTTATGTGTCTATTCATGTTCTGTTACTTTTGCGGGATGTTGGGAGGTTGATTCAACGCGAGCGAGACCATGTCATTGCAAGATGACCGCACATTGAATGTTCTATAGGAATTAGTATTATAAATTTTATTTGAGCGGTAGGTTCCAGCTCGAGTAATCTCGCCGATGTTTTTCTGACTGCTACATGACTTTTTCGATAATTCATGTTAGTTGTGACGTGTCGTTTATTCGTTTGTAAATGCATTGTTGTCTAGTTTCATTTTCCTTATTTTTGTGATAGTTTTGTTCGTGCTGTTTTTCTCACCTACCTATCATTTGGCTTTTTTTTCAAGGTAACTGTTTATATCTCTGTCTGGGTCCTGTCTGGTTGTGGCTGCTCTTTCCTGGAGCACATCTATGAATGTACACGCGAATGTCGAATGAATGATTGGTATGATAAAAACATCCGTGAACTGGACTCGTAACTGGGCACTTCGAATCGTGCCAATGCAGACATGGAAGAACTCGTTACATTTACTGGCATCATAATTTATTTAAGACGAAATACGTTGACGACAACAGGTTACAGTACTTCAACATGGATTCCACAGAGTAAACATACATGTAGCATGTATAGGCATGGTATAGGTATCATATTAAATTCCTCACATAAAATAAGGGTTTGACCTTGCGTCAATGTCATGACCGTTAGGACCATCCAAACTATTAATCTTGGAATGAATATATTAACTCTGTCCTATAATTCTGGTCGGGTACTTAAGTGGCTTGGTACCTCTGACATGGCAGATCCATGCATACTTGCATATAAAATAAACAACGAAGGTTATGTCCTAATACTTGGTTAACCTCTATTCGTCGCCGTGACTCGTGCGACGGCAATCCACATAATATTACAAATCGATAAGCCGTAACGATGAAGCCATGAATTCTATACAATATTAAAATGCTTTCGGTGAAAGTCCCCGTTGATCCATTATAGCACCCCTGTTTGCAGAAAGTTGCTAGCTAGATACCAACAGAGGATGGTGACACGAAAGTTCAAAAAATCAATTCACTTCTTATCAAAACTGGTTCGGACTTACGTGTAGAGTAAGCCGACAATGGCTTCTACCAAGGAGTCATTGTTCCAGAAGAATTCTTACCCCAACACACTGGGTATATATATAAATAGGCAACAGACTCAATGTCTGGCATGAGATGCTGGCTTCCTTTTTCAACCTCTGACGTCATCTGGCTTGTTTGGTAACAAGCGCGCCCGCAGATACCCATACACAAAATTGTGCATTTACGTGCGCGATAAATGAACTATACATAAAATAACACCCAACTAATTTGGTGCGTACTCACTTAACAAAAAATATAACCTGATGCCTACTTAAGAATGTTAAGGACTAATAAAGGAGGCAACACTGGTCTATTTTTAGCAGTGAGACTGTCCTATATGCTGTTTCCTTTTTTGTTCACTATTATCATTTTCTTTTCTTACTGCTAGTGTTTCACTGTTTGTTCGCGTTTTTTTTTCTTGTGATATTACTTCATAGATAATTTTTATTTTTACTTGCACTATTTCTTTTCCTTTGCTACACTACATTAATATTATACAAATTTGCATTGTTAGTATTGCGATAAACAATTGCCACACTCATAGCTTACAAAAAGAAATTGTGAAGCGACAAGTCATTATATTTCGATTAAGTGAGTCACATTATTAGTTAACATGGCTACATTGGATTACTTTGTCGAGCAGAGCAAAGAATCTGGTTTAGAGGGTGAAGCTTTAAAAACATATGCATCCACTGAGCTTGCTAAGGAATTAAAGAGGCTCTCGGAGGAACAGCGGGATTTTCACAAAAAAAATTGTGGGAATATGAGAAAAAGGTGGCGGTCCTGAAACTGGATAATTTGAAACATTATGATCATAGTACTCGCCAGAAGAAGGAGCTAGAGGATGAGGTAGGCTCATTACAAGACTTACTTGACAAAGAGAAGAGTGTCAGTGGTGAACTTGATAGGCTTAATACTGCTTTACAGGTAGACTGTCATACACAAGTGGCTCAGATTCAAGAACTGACATCTGAGGTTTCGCTTGTGAGATTAAAGGTTAATATAAAAGAGGTAACAGACCGGGACATTAATTGTTCTTGGAGTTAGTTGGAGAGTAAAGTGGCAGCACTTGAACTTGAAAATCAAGAACTCAGATGTCTTCACAGTCGTCAAGCAAGTGGCGTTTAATACATTTGAAGATATACAGTTCATTTCATTGGCATTTCATAAGTACATACATGTAATAGAATCTTCCATCAGTCTCGTCTCATCAAAACATTTCTGGCCGCTGTACTAGGGGTGCACCCAGACGATGATCACCCAAGTAATGTGGGACAGAGAATGTCGACGTAGAAATATCTATATAAATTCCTTCTTAGATTATCACGAACGTTCTCGCTTAATTCTGGTTCTTCATTAATAAATAGTGGGGGCCTTCGAAGTACTTAATGCCACATAAATTACATTATTCCTCCACAATACTCGGAGTAGAAAAAGTACGTCCTTCTTTGACGACTACAAATTACAAAGGGCCAAGAACCAACCGTTTGCATACATTAGTGCAAAACGCATTACGTCATAAACTCCCGACGACGTATTAAATATATCGTGTTCAATATCAGTGAAAACCCGTGCAAATACATGATTAACCACAGATAGACATATTACCGCGTAGATTAACTGCTAATAGCCTAAGTGTGGTCAACATGCAAAAATACATTAATAATCTTACTTAACAATAACTGATGAACAAGATGACTAATGTATAACTGATGACAAGATCACTGATGTATAACTGATGACAAGATCCCTAATGTATAACTGATGACAAGAACCAGATAAGATAAAAGAAGCAGACGTAGACCGCAAAAACTTGGAGAAGAGAACTTGGGACACGTATTAAAATGATAACGAAGACATGGTTGGACCTGGAGCTGATGGCGCGAGACAGGAAGATTTGGCCTGCGTTTGTTGAAGGCCAACGCTCATTAAGGAATTGTTACAGCGTATATATTCGTCTGTAAATGTCATTCATAAATTTATGTTGGAGACCGTTCAGGAAAACATCTACATTTACGCTCACCTTATCTCACATTCAGAAATTTGCATTTCAAAGTACTGACCTGGTATTTTTGCATTTTTCTGTCTTAAATATCTGTACAATCATTAGTGTCCGTAAGCTCTTAAGCAGCATATGCCTTGAACAAACACATGCCAAATCCTCCTATCATGTGACAACAGTTCCAGCCTCTGAATGTCTTTCACACCCCTTGCATTTCTGTAACTAGTTCTCTTCTCCTTGTGTTTTTTCGGCTTCCCTGTATATCTTTCACTCTGGGCATTCCAGAATAAGGACTGTTAACTGTAGGTTTATTTAATATGTTCTATTCATCGCAAGTTTCATACATTATATTCTACACGACTGCCTTCACTGGTGCCTATATCTTGAAGCGGTAAGGCTGCTTGAGTTCCATGACAACCCCCAGTGCAATTCCAGCGGCAGTCGTACTCCAGGCAGGTTCTACCAAGCTGGACATGTCTGCGCGTGTAGGAGTCAGACTAAAGCTGGCACTCTGGTCGTTCAGGTTGGGGTTTTAGCACAGGTCCGACACCCCTGTCTATGTAAATAAACAAAAAAAAAAAAACAAATTAGTTACGGAAACAGCAACAAATTAAAACGCTTTAATGCGTGGCGTACATCCAGAGTCTGAAGCGCGCATGACTGACAATGGTGAAAGCCGAAAAGAAGCCATTGCCATGAAAACGGATGCCCTGAACGCAAAACAAGAAACCAGGATTAGATTCTGGAACGTCAGAACCATGAATTAGGCAGGAAAACTGACGCAGACCATAACATAAATGATAAACTACAGATTACACATTCTGGGAATAAGCGAGAGCAGGGGGACTGGTACAGGGACAATAAAACAGCAACAGAAGAAACAGTACTTTACTCTGCAAGAGATGATGTACAGCACAATGAAGGCGTAGCCATTATCCTAAAGTAAGGAATACAAAGGTCATTACTGGAATGGAAACCCATCAACGACAGACTGATAACAACAAGACTGAGAGGGAGATTCACCGACACCACAATAATACAATGTTATGCACCAACAAATGACAGCGATGAAGAGGTCAAAGACGAATTCTATCAACAGCTACAAAGGAAATGGAAACCGCACCTAGATACGATCTTATTATAGTAATGGGAGACCGCAATGCGAAAGTTGGAACACACAATACATATAATGAAAGAATAATGGGGAAATACGGCAGCGGAACAGTAAACGAGAATGGAAATAAACTAATAAGCATCTGCAGCATTAACAAATTGGTCATTGTGGGAACGCTTTTTCTACACAAAGAAATTCACATATTAATATGGGAATCACAAAACAGCCGAGACAGAAACCAGATAGACCACATTATGATCAATGGTAGATGGAGGATTTCATTACAAGACGTGAAAGTAAGAACAAGTGCAGATGTGGGAAGTGATCACCACTTAGTAGTTGCAAGACTGAAGGTGAAACTCAAAACTCCTGGACCAGTTGCAACTAAACGGAAAAGGTATGACGTTATAAAATTGAGGGACCCCCTTACCAGAAAAGCTTTTGTGGTTTATTTACAGAGACGATATCAAATTGTCAATAGCCAGGAAAAGACAGCGACTGATGACGTTGACCAGAAATTCAACATCATTTGAATAATATATAAGGAAAGCAGCAAATCGTGCTTGGGATTCCAGGAAAGGATGAGACAAGATTGGATAACACCAGAAAGATTAAACACCATAGCGATGAGAAAACAAATGAAAAGACAGAATACAAAAGCAAAATCCCCAGGTTAAAGGAAATATATAGCGAGAAGTACAGTCAGCTCATGCCTCTTGTCTCCATTTCTCTTCTTACTAGCAATAGACTGGGTTATAAGAACATCGACAACACACAACAGAAATGGAATCCAGTGGACTCTGACTAAGCAGTTGGATGATCTGGATTTTGCTGATGACTTGGCTCTTCTGTGCCATAACCGTAATGAGATGCAGGACAAATTGAAAACACTGGATGAGAGGTCACAGCAATTGGGTCTGAAAATACACAGGGAAAAGACATAAATAATGAGAATAGATGCAGGTAATGATAACAGGGTTGAACTTGAAGAAACACCAATACAAGATGCAGAATCGTACACATATCTTGGCAGCAATATAGACAAAGTTGGAGGGACAGACAGTGATATCAAAATAAGAATACAAAAAGCAAGAGGAGCTTTCATTGCATTGGGAAATATATAGATATCAAGAGAAATCAGATCCAACACGAAAATAAGAATCTTCAACTCAAATGTGAAGTCAGTCCTATTGTACGGCTCTGAGACATGAAGAACAACAAAGACAAGAACCAAAAAGCTGCAGACTTTCATAAATGGGTGCTTGCGTAGAAAAGAGGGATTAAAAGGGTATGACAAGTTTGCCAACGTGGAACTGAGGACAAGAACCAGACAAGTGCCAGTGGAACAAGAGATGAGAAGAAGACGATGGCGATGGATAGGACACACACTGAGGAAACCTGTTGATAGCATTACAAGGCAGGCCTTGTTCTGGAACCTCCAGGGCAAGAGAGGCAGAGGTCGACAAAGAAGCACATGGATAAGAGAGCTGGAAACAGAGGTGAAAATGATGAGAACGTGGAAAGAACTTGAAATGATGGCACGTGGCAGGAGGACTTGGCATGTGTTTGTTGAAGGCCTATGCTCCTTTGGGAGGGGAGGGTTATGAAATGAATGACAGTCAGCTGGACAAGAAAGTAAAACGACAAAAACGAACCAACAATAGGAAATTCCTAGACGATCTTGCTAGACAAGTAGAATGGCAGCACTGAGAAATTAACAAAGTACAGTGTATAAAATAACTAAAACTATCGGTGGAAAACGAGGTGCAAACAATATTACGTTAGTAAGAGACAAGCAAGGACATCTCATCATCATAGCACAGGGTCAGGAAACAAGATGGACAGCGCACTTTAGAGAAACACTGAAAAAGTGTCATTATTATTACGTAGGTGAATTTCATGGGGCTGAAAATGATCTAGACGTAAATATAGACATTACGCGAAGGGAAGGAATCATCACAGCTATCAATGTGCTAAAGAATGGAAAAGCTTCTGGTCAAGACAAATTAAACGCTGAGTTATTTAAGACAGACCCTGAACTAGCAGCAGAACTGTTAGAACCACTATTTGCACAAGTCTGGAAAACAGAGACAACACCAATGGAGTGAATAAAGGAATAATTGTCCAAGAAGGGCGACTTTGCAGACTGCAATAATTGAAGAGGAACCACTCTCCTCCCTGTTCCCAGTAAAATACTAGGCAGGATAATCATCCAGAGAATTTCAAAAGCAGTAGACCATAAAATGAGGAAAGAGAAAGCAGGATTCAGAAAGATCAGAAGATGTGCAGATCATATATTCACCCTCAGGAATATCATAGGGCAGTGCTCAGATTGGCAGAGACAGCTTTACACTAACTTTGTTGATATTGAAAAGGCCTTTGACAGCATACATATGGACAGCCAATGGAAAATACTGAGGGCTTATGCATTGTTTCCATCATACAAAGCCTCTATGCTAACTTTACAAGCAGTGTTGGGCAGAGTAACCTTACTTTTGAGGTGAAGACACAAGCACGACAGGCATACCCTTATAAAGAACTTTATTTTTGACAGCGATAGAATGGGTGTTGCGCAAGGCAACAGAGAGCAGTCTAAGAGGAATAAGATGGACAAAGTTTTTTATACCGGAAGATCTGGAATATGCAGATGACGTTGCACTAATCGCACATTCACAACGACGCATTGAGGAAAAAAAAAATAGACTGAATGAGTATAGCCAGCAGGCGGGTCTGAACATCATTCTACAGAAGACAGAGGTATGACACTTAATGTGAGCAATCATGAGCCCATAACAATAAGGAATCAGAAGATCAAACAGACAGACACATGTACATACCTAGAATGCACAGTAACATCAGACGGCGGAACAAGCAACGACATCAAGAACAGAATGAATAAAGTGATAGCAGCCTTTGCTAGTCTAAACAACATCTGGAAGTCTTCTCAATACAGCACAAACATGAAATTAAGATTAAATTAGAGCTGTGTACTTTCTGTGCTTCTCTATGATGAAGAATGCTGGAAGGTAACAGAGAAGGAAGTGTCGAAATTGTCCTCTTTCCACACAATCTGCCTAAGGAAATCTTTTGGTCGAATACCATCACCAACCAAGAACTGTTTACTCGGAGCAACCAAGAGGACATACGCACCATCATTGCTGGAGTTGGGTTGGCCACGTCCTCAAATGAGATCCTGATGCCATCACAAGAACAGCTATGCTTTGAACCCCTGAAGAAAAGCGAAAGAGAGGCCGATCAAAAACAACTTGGCGGAGAACTGTGGGGGCGGAGATACAAAGAATGAATCAGAGCTGGGGCACTGCACGAACGATGGCCGCCGACCGAGCAAGGTGGAAGCAGTTTGTAGCTGTCTTACAAGATGCCACCAGGCGTGATGGCCACTGACTGCTTTGACAGTCGGCGGGAAAGGATCAAAGAAGAAGATTCTACGCAAGAAAGAGTACATCAAGGCAGTTCTTGTTCTGGAATCCCCAGGATAAGAGAGGCACAGGTAGACCAAAAAAAAAAACCTGGAGAAGAGAGCTGGAGACAGAGATGAAAACGAAGAGGAAGACGAGGAAAGAACTTGAGCTGATGGCACGTGACAGGAGGGCATGGGATATATGTGCTGAAGACTATGCTACTTGGGGAGCTAATGTGTACTGATTAATTATACGCAAGCGTCCATTTATGAAAGTTAACTTCTTGGCTGGTGTTTTATGCTGTAGTTTTTGCGGTTGTCCATGTTTCAGTGCCATACAATGCCTTTGTATTGTAATTGAACATTGTGATTTTTTTATTTCGATTTATTTAAAAACAAAAATCTCCGTATACTTCCTAATGCAATAAATGCTTCTCTTTTGCTTTTTATATTCTTATTTCGATATCACTGTCTGTCCATTCTACTTTGTCTATATTCTCCACCTATCCAATTTTCTACTTGAAATAATGTATCATATCCACGTAATTCCTAAAACTTATATATTTGTCTGTGAAATTATTTATAAATTTGTTTTGGAGACCGTCCAAGAAAACTACGTTTTCTCACATCCGGAAATTTGCATTCCTAAGTACCAGCCTGTTATTTAAGCGTTCTTCCCTCTATATATCTGCACAATCAATTCTCCTAATTTTCTGTGTCTCCCTGTCTTCCGCTGCACCACAGGAATTACATTAAAACCCCGTGCATATCCATTCAAATGCTGCCAAGGCAGCAAATCTAATCAGCAGGCAGTGTGGTGTGTTAAGCGCAGTCTCAGGAACAACTTCATCGACCACGAGGATGATTGGCTTCATACATTCCTGTCTGGACTGGTCGACGTGCGTGCAACAAGGCTTGAGCGCAATGTTACTGTCAATGATTTTGATCACGTGACTCAAGTATTAAAAACATTGAACGCCCAAGGTCTTTAGTTATTGTATTTTCATACCTAAATTGGTCTTTGACAGAAGAAATTGGCTTTACACAAAACGTGCGACGGAAAATCACAGCAGGCGGTATGGGATACTGGAATGGGACGGCCAACAGTACGGGGAGTAATAAATTAAAAACAGAACACTAGAAAGACGGAATCAAGGTGAGTGTGATATACATAGAACAAAGAATGAATAGACGGAATAACTGATCACAGTAAATAACAGACCGACAACCATCACTAGGCTATATCCTGTTATGTCTGAAGAAGATCAAGAAAAAAGATGGTGTGAGAAAGTTTTCCCACGCTTTAATGATAAGCATAAATAACGTCATGCACCGTGTAGTTCCCAGGGGTCTCTGAAGAAATAAGGAAAGAATCGGATTACTGTACCCCCCGGGCATGTCGTATAAGGTGACTAATTTGAGGTTGTACATGGGATTGGCAAACTCAACATGTAAAATAATTTGCTATAGACACCACCTATTCAAGATCATGTGACTGCTTGGTAAAGCGTCCTGCGGGACAAAGCTGCAATGGCGGCTCCATTCTCCGTAAAAAGCACAAGGGATTATGTTGACAAAAGAACATCATGCATGTAACACTCAATTCTCAAGAAAGCCAGAGATTTTATCGAAACGCTTGGTGCCTTTAGCGACCGAGTAAAGTAAAGACGTTTGATATCAAAGCCGGCGTACCTGCAGAAATCGAATGAGAGCAAGACAAAGAATGGCAATCATGAAAAAACTTGCTGGAACAGCTTGGGGTGCAGATGAGAAAGTGTTTAAGACGTTGTACACAGGGCGAGTGAGACCAGTTCTTGAATATGGCATGGCAGCATGGGCAACAGCAGCTAAGACAAACTTCGATAAAATTAGCAGACTCCAAAATCAAGCAATGAGAATTATAACGGGAGGCATGAAGTCAACACCTAT
>JAMPIV010018001.1:0-55869 GCA_024509875.1 Oreohelix idahoensis
TCAATAAAAGGTCCACTCGAAGCGCTGTTAAGAACGTGGACTGATGAAAAGGCAGAGGAAAATATTACATCCTCATACCAATATGTGAATGAGCTGACCACTCGTTTAAAAACTGGCTGGAAACTTGCCAATGAAAATTTGAGACAAGCCAGGAAGAAACATGCTGCCTATTTCAACAGGAAGGCTAAAGACAGAGATTTGGCTGTGGGAGAGAAGGTACTGCTTCTTCTCCCCGGTAGTCAGAATAAGTTACAAATTGGATGGCAAGGTCCATATACAGTTCTAGAGAAGGTGTCTAGAACCAATTATAAGATAGATAAGAAGGGGAAAGAAAAAATCTATCATGTGAATCTCCTGAAGAAATACTTGGAAAGAGAAAATCAGGAAGAGACACACATGTTGACCTTGTCCATTGCCATGGAGATGACAAAGGAACCACTTTCATCATTTGAATATCCATTACACCCCTGTGAGACAGCGGCACAGGTGAAAATCAGTACACATTTAACGAAAAATCAGAAAGAGAGAGTGCAACAGGTTCTAGATAATCATACAGAGGTGTTAACAGACCGACCGGGGCATACAAACTTATTGGAATATGATATGAAACTGATAGACCCCACACCTGTCTGTATGAAACCCTATTCGGTTCCTTTTGCTAAGGAGAAAGCTTTGAAGGAAGAGATAGACTATTTGTTGAAGGAGGGAATAATTTCACACAGTGAATCTTCGTATAGTTCCAGTGTGGTGCTCTTAAGGAAACCCTCTGGAGAACATAGACTCTGTATAGATTACAGGATACTGAATGCTATTACAGAAGGACAGGTGGATCCATTGCCGGATACAAATCAGTTGTTTGCCAGGCTAAATAAAGCTAAATATTTCTCAAAAGTGGATCTGAGTAAAGGATACTATCAGATTCCAGTAAAGCCTGAGATTAGACCGTACCTAGCTTTTAGTACCTCAGAGGGACACTATGAGTTTAACAGATTGCCATTTGGATTGAAGAATGCGCCTAGTGTCTTCTCTAGAATGATGAGAAAATTATTGGACCCTCTGAATAATCCATGCATCACAAATTTCATGGATGATATCCTTATAGCAACAGAAACATTTGAGGAACACATTGACTCTCTGAACATGCTGTTTAATCGACTTAGAGAAGCGAATTTAACAGCCCGACCAACCAAATGTTGCGTTGGATGTAAAGAATTAGAATTCTTGGGACACACAGTCCATCAGGGAAACATGACCCCTGACCCCAAGAATTTAGAGAAACTAAAGAAAGCCCCGAGACCACAAACCAAGAAAGACGTGAGATCCTTTGTCTCATTATGTGGTTTCTACCAAAAGTATATCAAAAACTTTAATTCCATATGTGCACCGTTAACTGATTTGACACGCAAAGGACATCCAGATCGAATTACCTGGACAGCACAATGTGAATTGGCTTACCAGGAATTGAAGGAAAAGCTTACAAGCAAACCTATTGTGAAACTACCTGACTTAAGTCAAGAATTCATTGTAAGGACGGATGCCAGTAATATCGGGTTAGGTGCGACCCTGCTACAGAAATCAGATGCATTGGATGGGGAATTAAGCCCAGTGGCATATGCTAGCAGAAAGTTGAATAAAGCTGAAACCAACTACTCAACTAGCGAAAAAGAATGTCTTGCAGTAATATGGGCGATAAAGAAATTCAATATTTATCTGTATGGGAAGGCATTTAAGTTGCAGACGGACCACAAACCCTTGTCGTTTCTAGCGCAGGCTAGGCATGAAAATTCTAGGTTACTCAGATGGTCATTACTGATGCAGCCATTTGAGATTAGCATAGAGTATATATATCTGGTAAGACAAATCTGGGAGTGGATTTTTAAAGCCGCCATCCGTGTGATGAGAATCACCGTAAACCCGAGAAATAATAATAAATTTCTCTATGTGTATATAGAATTATAGACTGACATATAACATCTGTTTTAAGAGGGGAGAATTTGTCGTAAAACATTCTAAATCCACATATATAAATTATCAGGTAAATGTAAAGCCTAACGCATTAATTCAATAAAATGAAAGACAAATGGTAAAAGTACAGTGCTGTCACAATGGCGTACAAAAATTCCCCCTTTTTTTCTACTTCGTCTGCAAATTGTAACGTTTCCACGTTGATAGTAAAGCCTATAGCAGCATACACGCGTTTCCACAAAACAATAAAACGTGTACTGTATTTCTAAGAAAACCTTGAGATACGCAAGCTGATTAATGACCTAGATTAATACTAGCATTAATTTCATTTTATACACTGCGTAATGAAAAGACAGATGGAATTAGGATAGAGAGAGGGAGGGCTGAAAGCAGGAACGCCGGCAACACTAACACGCGTCTCGCGATATACAATTAATGCCACCCCTAACGCGAAAGGCATGAAGCACTAGCTTTTTTTTTCAAATAGTCAGTGATAAAAAACACTACCCATACGAGAGTTAGGTTTAAAAACCTGTAAAATGCTTATTAGGAAACATGACATTCTACTGTTTTATGTCTAAACTCCTGACATTAGTCTGACAGTACAGCAGACACCCTAAAGTTTGGAAGTGAGGAGGTGGTAACAGCACGACTATCCTAGAAGAAAATACATATTTTGAACGCCGCCACTTATCTCCCTTAAAACTTATATATTTGGGTTCCTTAGGACTTGCTGACAAAGAATATGTTAAGTGTTACGCAAATAGTCTAGGAATTAACAAATTATAGCCAAAAGAAAATAGTGAGGGTGTCAGACAACACCAAATAATAATCGCACAGTGGCATGTTTTGAAACCACCATTTTACGGGAAATAGGTCACCATGTTAAATCCAATTTGATTGGCGGGAATGATATGTAAGGCTAAACACGATTAGTCGGACTACAAATACTAATTTTGGTTGTTAGGGGAAACGTGAGAAGGGTAAAATTTTTTGAAAAGCTGTGTAAACATGGCCCGATTGGTTAGACCCGCCAATATAGTCAATTAGGAGCGTCAATTCAGTGCCACATTTTAAAATAAACTTACTAAGAAACAGTGCGTTGAGAACCAGCTCATATTTTTCTAAATAAAAGCCTGGGACAGCGGCAGATCGGATTCTGTGCCATATTTATCGCCAGTCAACGTATTTGTTTATTATTTCCATGAATTGTGGTAAGCTTGACATATTTGATATCTTTTTAATGAAAATTGAATGTAAATTGATAATTTATGTCTGTATATGTGCGTGGTTCAGTAGCAAACATGAGGCAAGACCTAGATAGTGCTCCAACCTGAACAGGACGTGTCGGAGAAAAGTAAAACTGCATGGAATTGCCAAACAGTACACTGACACCTATCTTATTGACTAGAAAGAACTAATGCTGGAATTGCAGAGGCGTAGTAACCATTAGGGAGGAGTATGCTGGTGTAAATTGTTTCAGATGAAGCTAGCAGTTGGCCTACCGCTCTGAACTCAGTGTTTGTTATGTATTGTGTTCAGTGTGGAAATAGATTATAAATTAGTTCTGAAATAGGAGATACAACCTTCTTGTTTCAGGGACCGTGGTCCTAAGTTATTGAAGCAGCACCTGGTCTGAGTTTTGCTGAATCCAGAGCCTGACAGCATACTCCTTGGTCCAGATAGCGACCAGTGAGGTGTCTCCAGAACACAGTGAAGCAATCGAGCAGAGGAGTCTTTTCCTGCCGCCATCACGAAAGATAAGCTTCTGTGGCCAGAGCATCTCAACATTATGTGCCCCCCCCCCCCTCTAAAATTGACATTATATTAAACACAGAGGGACAATAAATTGTTTCAAATGACAGGAACTGTGAACTTTTCCCAATACTATTTCCACGATAATCAAACACTTGAAATCATGATGACAAACAACAATCTAGCTTGAAAAACAAAACCAGTATTACCTCATAGTACTACTTCACAACTTACACACATAGGATAATACTAATAAATTATGTCAATACAAAGATCATATTTATAAATTGTGATTACATTTGATTGTGATTCCTGGTTCACTGTGTAGTTGAATCAGGATATCTATTGTTGAAAGTAATTATTACATATATATTTGAAACTTTACACTTGACTCATTTAAGATAGTCTTATAGAGTGTTATATGTGTGTGAGTGTCACAGTGTTGTAAAGTGTTGTGGAATAAATTAAATTGTTTATCTGTCTGTTGTTGTTGTGACTTACACTTCATCATTTTCATAACCCTAGACATTCAACGTAGTCATCACAATATTCCAGAATAATTCTGACTGAGGTATAAATGTGGTAGCAAGTAAGGTTATTTGTAAAACACTACACCTATTAGGTACAGATACCTTCACAGCTGATCTCAGTCAGTACACTAAGTCCCCTATAAATATTTATATCATCCCACTTTACCACACCTTGTTAAAACTAAATGATTATTAAATCTGTTATTTGTTAATATTCAAATTTAACTTCGATTGAATCCTTTAAACAGTCCCAACTAAGATGGTTTGGCCATGTCTGCAGAATGGGAGAAGATCGGCTACCACAACAAGCATGGGAAACAAAGAGCCAGGGAACCAGCATTCCAGGACGACCCAAAGTCCGCTAGGAGGACAACATTAGACAATCTTTGAAGGACCGAGGACTAGAATGGAACCAGGCCAGGAGGAAGACAGCCGATAGGATAGTCTGGCGCTTTCTCTTCCAAACCTCTACACCTCACGGTAGAAGGGGAACGACTAAGTAAGTAAGTAAGAATCATTTTAAATGTACTGCTTGTTTGTGTCAGTCAATTTATTAAACACACTCTGAATAGAGCTATACCAGAATAATAAGAATTCCACTGAGTAAATCAGGGTGGGGGCTCAACGAACTAAAATTAATCATTGCTTAATTCTTCACAAAAGTTGTCGGCAGATCCTAGAATTAACGTGCCAATGCAGCATTGTTTTCGCTTTTCAGAATATCTTGTGAACAGTCCCTTAAGATAGAAGTGTCATTGCCCTTCTATTTACAAATCTGCCAAGAGTAATCTTGTGCGAAGGTAGACACCTTTGAAGCCCATATTAGATACTCTTGAGTTTTGGCGACTGTTGTACCACTGCTGCAAAGCAGGGGAGGCATACCGTCACAAACACTTCATCTTCCTTAGAGTTTTAACCCTCCCTGAGTGTTAATTTTAACCCCAGTGATTCGGATGAAAGCACTTTTCGAACAGCGAAAGACGGTTATTGATATATTCATATATATATATATATATATATATATATATATATATATATATATATATATATATATATATATATATATATATATATATATATATGAAATTTCCTAAAGTGCTCGTATTATAAATATGTACACCATGATATCATCATCCACTCCCTGCTCTCTATGGAGCCTGGGGTCACCTGTGCTGTTGATCCCTTGTAATGAAACCCACACGAAGCAGTCACCATCTCGCAGTGGTGTTTCATGTGTCAAGTCATTTGCAGTGATGAGGCTGCCACTCTTACATGCCACTGTACATCCACAAGGAAATTATACATGTAAAAATGCAAATATAAAATGATAAAAGGTACCTATTACAACTTACCCCGAGTTTTTTTTCAGGCGAGCACAGAAAAAGTCCGAATATTGTCGGGCAACTGATTTAACATGCTGTCTCTTTCAGATAAGTTAGGTGTCTAACTGAGTGCAATTGAATTTGGATCCTGGAGCTTAAGGCGCAAAGTGATGCCTCTGGGGTTAGTATTTTCTAGAATTCATGTCCAGTCCTACTGTCTGTCGAATATTTGGGTCCTAATATTCCGTGTTCCCGGTTGTCTATGATTTCTTCTTGAAGCAATTGGAAGTGAGTGAAGCAGTCTTACAACGCTGTAGAATGTAGCGAAATTTTCACTTACACATTCAAGTTGCTACTTAGACGAGAAGTGCAATCAGGAGCAATCTATCTTAGCATCTCAAATGCCAAACCAAGTGCAAATAAAAGTCTGATTTTGGTAGGAGTCTAACACCCACAACCCTCCTGTAGAACATTCTACATAACAACATAAGATGTGATTTTCAAACTCCATAACCATATAAGTTCTTGCTTCTTCCATTTCGCTTGTCATATTTACAAACTCACTACTTCACAGATCTAACATTATAATTTCGTCTAAGATGCTATTTTGTTGTAATTGTTTATCACAACAAAGAGCACTTGCCGGAAATATCACATCACTGTCCGTGTCTTAGTCTTTACCAAGATTGTCATCGACCGTGTATTTGGCCACGTCATGTTTGTAAACTGGCACCTTATCATGCGAGAACATGGTTTCGTGTATTTTCTCAGACAAAAAGTCTGTGTTAAAAATAGGAATGTTGCTCAGTGTAGATCTTCACTCCATATGGAGCTGGCAATAAGCTAGAGTCAGTGTGGCACGTTTGCTCCTTCGGTAAGCGTCGCAGATAACAAAGGAGAAATAACCAGGAGAGAGGAGTGGGAGAGAGGTATGACAAGATATGATAAGAAAACTTTGAACAATCAACGTGAAAACAACGAACACTGAAGAATTAGTACGTAAATGGAATGACAAAGTAATAATGCCGGAGGGATGTCATTTATTTTATTTATATCCAAGTGAGCATGTAACAATTTAAAAGTATGAATTTTTTTTTTTTTTTATCACGCTGTAAATGCGTAAGAAATTATGAATAAATAAAACATGAAACGCTGTTCAAGTTTCTTACCATCCGATTTTTGATCGCTTGTTCCCCTTAATTATCATTAGCCAAGCTCTGAGTAAATCTTTGAATTTTACAAGACCCACGCCAACTGACATTAGTGATCATGTCTGTCCACAACTTTCTGTCCTCGGTACTGCTTATCAGATCTGTTATTGACTTTTTTGTTCCCATGCCACGATGTCAGACTTTACAAATACCATCTCTCCTTGTCATCCTCTATACCACGGTCTGGCAATCTTCTTTAGAAACGGGCGGGAAAGTAAATATTTTAGGTCTCGCAGGCCAAGAGGGCGTGGTAAATTCAAATATATTTACAATTTCAGAAAACAACATATACACATATTTGTTTATTATAAGAATACATGCATTTTAGTACATCATTGTGTATAATCAGATTTTTGGGGGAATTTGTGAGATTATGAGGAATTTTTTGGAGACAAAATTACTTTTCATTGACTGCAAAGTTTAAAATGTCAAAAACACTGTTTAGTTAACTCGATTGCGCAATTTTCTATGATGGGATTAGAAATGAATCACTGATTCAAAAAGTTGATGTATCGTTGGCCGCCCGGATAAAAATGAAGCGGCAGGCCGTTTTCAGCCCGAAGGCCGTAGGTAGCCGATCCGTGCTCCATATCTTTTCATTCAATCTTTCCTGTTGTCTCAATATATACCAGCTTTTTTCTTTTCAGTATAATGTCTCAAGGAAATGGAGACTGCCTCCTTCTCATATGAGTAATATGAGAAGTATTAAGTGGGTGTCTCGTTCTGGTCTTCAAGACACCATTCTTTGGACGCGGGTTTCATGAGTAATTTTTTTTGTTTCGGTCTGTAAAACTTTTTTTCCACATAGAAAACATTCTTAAATATGGTTAAATACACTAGTGTGGTGTTTGTTTCGAGATGCAAGCTGTGAAAATGTGGCTTCAGAAATTTGGACGCTAAACAAACAGCAACTTCGACATATTATCTGGCCACCATACGGCCATGAAACGTGTGGTAATACCGTACTGCATCACCGGGTAATTCCTTGAGAGTGTTGGGCCGGGAGAAGTCAGCAGTGAAATCCAAAGCCAGACCGATTTCTAAAACTTGGCCCTTGGGATCTCATAACCTGGCAGGATTCGAAACAGAGCTTGCCTACTGGGGGCCATTGCTGAGGACATGTCTGGCAAAATTTTTAGCACGTCCATTGTGACCTACGTTTCGCAACAGAAACATTGTCCTGTTTGGAGTTTGTCGTGCTGCAAAAGTCCACAGGGATACCGCCAAATATCATGGTCTGACTTGGCCAATTGTGAAAGCTGTACATCTCCGCCGGTCTAGTCTTTCTGTTGCACTAGGGAGAAAAGAAACGTCAAGAGCACGCAAAGATTTTGATATTTTTGTAACAGAAAATAACTTGACATTGCTATAAACACTTTTTAACAAGAAAATTCATACTATATTGTCTTATATATATATATATATATATATATATATATATATATATATATATATATATATATATATATATATATATATATATATATATATATATATATATATATATATATATATATATATATATATATATATATATATATATATATATAAAACATGGCGTATTCTTACTTCCGCTGGTGTTCCCTTATAAGTTATGAAGTTGTCTTTACTTTTTAGGAACTATGGGTTTGTACAATAATTGGTTATCTATCTATCTATCTATCTATCTATCTATCTATCTATCTATCTATCTATCTATCTATCTATCTATCTATCTATCTATCTATCTATCTATCTGTCTGTCTATCTGTCTGTCTGTCTGTCTGTATGTCCATCTGCTGTCCGTCCGTCCGTCCATCCGTCTGTCTGTCTGTATTTCTATCTATCTATCTATCTAGCTGTCTGTCGGTCTATCTGTTTGATTGCCTATCTATCTACTTATCTGTCTGTCTTTTTATCTATCTATCATTCTACCTACCTGGCTGCCCGCCTCTGTCTCTATCTATTTGTACATACTTTACGCCAAGTATAGGCAGCAATTTTAGGATAAACGTAATTACTATCTTGTATTCATAAGTAGAGTACTTTTCAGTCATTTCACATCCCAACTTCAGCAAATGATAGACACTATTCTAGTTGGCAGACACAAATATATGACCTAAGTACACAATCCCTACGGATCATCTATAACGGAACCAATTTTCCTGGTACTAAAACTCAAGTTAAAGTGTCAGGAGGGGCTCACGCTATTCATAATTACCAGAAGCAAAGTTGTTTTTGTCCATGGGATACCCTGACCTAAATAAACAAACATAAGTCGGTTGATAACCTGCAGTTGACCAGTACTATTAATGCGTCACACGACCAAGACTATAGTTTTATTACTGTAATTCCTTCCTTTCTTGTGTACTTCTGTACTAATGAGATTATATTATTCCAAAGCAAGTACACTTCTCCAAAACAATGAAGGGGGGAAGATGTTATTGTTCTAGGAGCAAGTATACCCTCCAAAACAATGACGGGGGAAGATGTTATTATTCTAGGAGCAAGTATACCCTCCAAAACAATGACGGGGGGAAGATGTTATTATTCTATGAGCAAGTATACCCTCCAAAACAATGAAGGGGGAAGATGTTATTATTCTAGGAGCAAGTATACCCTCCAAAACAATGACGGGGGAAGAATATATTATTCTATGAGCAAGTATACCCTCTAAAACAATGACAGGGGAAGAATATATTATTCTATGAGCAAGTATACCCTCCAAAACAATGACGGGGGAAGATTAAATTATTCCACGAGCAAGTATACCCTTCAAAACAATGACGAGAGAGAATTAAAACCAGCGCCTTAGCCTATCGTGGTCTGCAGCACATTTAGAAGACTGAGAATCTTACTTGGAACTCATTTTATTGATTCTGATCGACGTAGTTTTAAATATTTGTAAAGTTTTGAAAAACGATTTTACCTTCTTTCTACTTTTTTGCAATGGATATAGTTACAGATTTGAAACAGGATTTTAATTTCTGCCCCTTTATTTTTCTTTTCAAGGGAAGTAATTCACCCCTTCCTTTCCCCCATAATTTTTTTCATACTGTTCAAGGGAAGTACTTATAGCACTAGACATTTCAATATATGCAGTTATATGCAATTTTACTAAAGCTTTATACAATTATTATTTTTTTAAATATAATAAACGCGCAACTTCCTTTTCTAGTTCGGATTTAAAACAAGTTATGCAAATGATTCTTACATTCACACACCAATGAGTTAGCTTGTATTAAAAATTAAAAGCTCCATTAAATCATCAGTGTTTTCTGCTCAGGCAACCGTGGCGCCCTCTAACAGCATTATGTTAAGATTTTATATTATTAATAGCTAAAGATTCGGGGTTAACGCTTTTGAGTAAATTACGGTCAGGCTGAAACAATATACTAACTAATCGTGAATGTTAATGTACTTTACTACGCAATTTAAAATAGTTATATTGAGAAGGGTTAAGTGGAAAGTGGAAGCGAGTCATGGACAATTAGTAGACAAGCAGGAAAACCCATGGAGGCCACAGAGATATGATTTTACAGAGCGATGTTAAGAAAACCATGGACCTAACAAAAAGTAGCATTAAAAAAATCTTCAAAAAAGATGGTGCGCAAAGGAAGCTTAATGCTCACTTTAGAAAAAAGCCATCCAATATATTTTGAGCATGTTATGAGAAGAAGAACGCTGGATTATATTGTAACAACAGGAAACTTTGAAGGAAAATAAGAGATAGATGACGACGAAGAGAGAAGATACTGACTAGTTTAACACAATGGCATGGAAACAAGTTAGCAGCAGAATTGGTCAACAGCATTGTGTGACGGCATTGCCTCCCCTGCTTTGCAATAGTGGTCCAACAGTGGCCAAAACTCAAGAATATCTAAAGTGGGTCGTCAAAGGTGGCTAGCTTCGCACAAGATTACTCTTGGCAGAGATGAAGATAGGAGGGTAATGACGCTTCTACCTTAAGGTAGTTTCACAAGACATTCAGAAAAGCGAAAACAATGCTGCATTGGCTGAGTACGTTAATTCTATGATCTACCGACAACTTTTGTGAAGGATTAAGCAATTATTAGATTCAGCTCGTTAAGCCCCCACCCCTGATTACTCAGTGGAATTCTTATTATTCTGGTATTGCCCTGTTTAGAGTGTTTTTAGTAAATTGACTGAGACAAACATGCAGTACATTCAACATGATTGAATCGAATTTACATTTGTATAATTACAAATAACAGATTTAATAATCATTTAAGTTTAACAAGGGTTAATATAATTGAATAGTTTAAAAGAAAATGTTCATCATTGAATGATAGTAGGTTTTATGAAAAAGTTAACTTTGGCAGCTTATCGGTTTCACTTAGCTGCCAATGGGTAGTTTCTGCTCCCGCTGATGGGTTCTGTGCAGATAGGTCACTGGAGTTCTCACGTCTCTGGTTAAGTTTACAGGTGCAGCACGTTCCCAAAACAATCCAGGAGTAACTGCCAAGCTGGTCCCGTGTTTCTACGTCAGTCTACTTCTACCTTCACTTTGTTCCAGAGATTAGTACCCTCACTGGTACTACTACCAACAACTATGGTAAAAGAATACCAACGAAACGCTGTCCTGAGTATTGCGTTTTCCGACACATACCTATGTGCCCCCCATCTTTCTATTCCACCATCCCATTTAACTCAGAATTTACCCTCGATGACAATTAACCTTAATCCCTCGAGAGAAAACTTTCTTTACATTTAAATTGAATAGCTTCATCTTTATTTTACATTTAAATGACAAGGTTAATAGTACAGATAGAATATGTTTAAATTTACATTTCCACTGATTGAAAAGTGTTCACAATATAAATTGAATATGTTTTCATTTATATCTACACTTGTTGAAGAGTTTGAAACTTTCATTAATTTTAAAGTGAATATGTTTTCATAGACATTTACACTGGTTTGAAAATGACACTATTATACTTAGAATGTACATCATTTCTTTCATCTTTTCCTCCCTGTTCCAAATGGAACTTGGGATTACCTTTTGCTTTTAGTTCTCTTTAAGAAACTAGCATTAAAGCAATCACCAGCTCGTGCAGTGGTGGTTCATTAAATCATCATTCTATACGCTGAGGTTGCCAGCCTCAAATAACTGGGACATCCACTAGCGATTTTCCCATATTAATATTCACATGGCAATATATACATATTAGTTCACATGTTAGTAAAGAGAAATACAGAATGTAAAATGACAACTTACGCCAATCCTGGCTCACAGACTTTTTGCTCAGATGACCGAAGTTAAAGCACTTGATTATGCCTCTTACACGTGTTCTTGGGGTCGTTACTTTTATAAGATAATTCCCTCTATGACTCCGTGTGTTTCAGTTTCCTCAGCCTTCCTTATTAAAATGGTTTTCCGGGGTTATGTAAGTCCTTCAAGATTGTTCCACAAAGTCCGGTCTGATAAATGAAAATTCTGAATTTTAGGCTTCACTCTGGCAGGGTCTGGTTTTGTCTTGGAAAGCGCGAATCTCACAGCGTCTTAACTCTGAAACGCGCCAGGTTATATTCACTGTCCTTCCCGCATCTGTTTGTTATGAAGCTAAGCAAAAGATCCAATCAATTCAAACGAAAAATGTTTGGTGCGGTAATTTCAAAATATTCCGACATTGAATAATTTTGCGCGTGATGAAAAGATTAAGTTTCCCGTATATGGACTGAAAACATCCGATTGCCTGGCAGGTGAACTCACCAACACATCTGTAAACTCTGTCAGCAAAGTGTGTAAGATGTAACATCTTATTACTTTATCGAAAGTAATCTTATCAGTCCTGTCTGTCCAAAATGTGTCATCCCGTGTTACCAGCTATGCGACGAGCGCAGTCTGGCTTTATTACTGGGCAATTAAGTGTTAAGCTGGTGTCTGATGTCGGCCGCTGCCGATATTAACCAACATGGTTGTCGATAATATTATTTCAGCTGCTCCTGCAAATGCTTTGGGAAAGGACGGGTAACAAACAGACGTGATGACGTATCTCTGAGAGGGGTGTAAGAAGGAAAATACAAAATATCTGCTACACATAGCAGAGAAATAAAGAAAGTGTGACAATTGAAAGCACGCAATAAAAATCAGTACAAACGTGTAGCTGGTACGGCCGTAGTGAAGCAGATCGCGAAGGGTTGCCCCATTCTGTCACACATTGGGAAAAGAAAGTTATGGAGATACGCGATCACCTATGGCTATTGGTGTGGGTCTTGAAAATTCCGAAGAACAACACAGAGAATTGCTGATGATAAACTGAAATAAATAAGTGTAGCAACTGATCAAAATTGATGGTAAACAGAAAGTTGTGACGAGGTAACTGAAGAAGTTAAAGCGTAGTTCGTGGACAACAACTATGATAATGCTGTGTGTAGGGTCTTATTTCATGACCAGATACTTAATGGAATATTTCCTAGGTCATTCACTGTTTTTATTTTGTTTGTCTTTCGAAGTTTTAATGCGCAGTGATCTTGAATACATTATAATAATTAACGTTGTTTGCCATTCTTTCTTCTGACTTTATTAATGTTCATATACATATTTTAGTGCCTCATACAATGGCGCAACTATCGCCTAGGTGAACTGGGCATGTTCCGGGGGAACCATCACCTAGTGCGACCCAGATAGTAGCGGCCAGATGGGACCCTCGCCTTGATTATACAGTATATCTTGTTAATTACCTTTGTTCCTGTGCTATACGTCATACCTTGGCCAGGTGTCAGGAGACTCAAATGACAGGGATAAAGAAGACACAGAAAAATCTTGAGCGGAGGGCAGGGCAGGACGGTCTGACACACATTTGTTGAAGGCCTATGCTTCTTAGGGAGCTAAAGGGTGATGATGATTATAAGATTGATGATGATGATGATGATGATGATGATGTAAGTGGTTCTATTACATTGTGGTTATGCTTCTGGACCCACAGTTCTGCTGAATGTTGCGTGACTTAAAACTATTCAAGACCTTGACGTCTCATTCTGGCCAGGAGACACTTGGCCCGCATCGAAAGTGAGCGGTGTAACACGTTAAAAGTGCCCCCACGGCGATAGATCAGCACAGGCATCTCAGAAATTACAAGAACATTTTCCTCCCACAAATCAAAGACTGTTTCAGCTTACACATTACACACACGGCAGTAAATTACCTCTAATGTTGTCATAACGCGCGAAACAAAATATGCAACGGTGTGATATTTTTATTGTTTGTTTGTCCCAAGGGAAGATCATTTACAACTCCGTAGCTTATGTCCCTTTTGTTGTGGGCATTATTTCGTGCGATAAGGGTCAAATCTGGACTTGGGACACATTTAGCGCGTTACAATGATAGTGCAGTAGTGTACCAACTTCCTTGCTGTAACGGTATCCAGAATGTGCGCTACTTTCGGTTCACGCTTGCTCACATTACGAATGGGGGCATTGCGTGATAGACCTTATCTCATTTCGCATCGATTGATTCAAGTTTTAGGAGACTAGAAGGATTTCTAGACTAGAGAGACTACACGATAACGAATCACTCCATAATCTGTAAATAGAAACAAGAAAGATAATTTAGTTCCGGATTTCCTATGTTGACTATTAACAAGTATCAAAGTCACTTGCGCTTCAGAAATGTCACGACAATAAAGATGGTTCAACGTTAAAGGTAAGGATAAACCCATAGCAGATGCTGCTAGAGGGGAGTGAAGTGTTAGAGACGTCACTATATTAATCCAGCTTCGAGAGGTGGGATGGCCAGTTTCCTTCCTCACTGCCTTTGCCTTTCATAACTTAAGAGCAGAGTGAGGTACCCATTTACAGTTGGGTAGGCTAGATCGTGAAACCACCGCGTTTCGAACCGGCACCTTTGCCACGAGAGGTCAGCTATGTAACCACTCTGCCAATCGGACGCTCTCTGTTCAACATCAGCCAGGAAATTTATAAATATTTTGTAGTTTACCATATCTTCTCAAACTCCATCCTAATAAATCTTGTCGTCTTATTTTAATTGCAGACTGTCCGTCTCCTCCGCTAGCCTCATATTTTCTGTCTAAGTGACCATTAGTCAGTGTACATGAACATCTTCTTGGTCTATTGTCTTCCTTCTTTTTCCGTTCTGTATTTCTTTCTTTTCTTTTTGTTTTTCCATTCTTCTCAGCTCTGTCCTCTCTTTCTTCTTCTTTTTCCTTTTTCCCTCCTTCCTATTGTCCTTCTTTCTTCTTTCCTATTATCCTTCTTTGCTTCTTCACTTTCTCCTCCTCCTCCCATCTCCTAGCTTTTTTTCTTTTCTTTTATTTATTACTTTATTTTTATTTTTTCTTCTCATTTTTTTTCTGCGTGTTTTTCTGTCTTTTATCTCATTTTTCTTTGTCCTTTTACTTCTCTCTCTCTCGTTATCCTTTTTTCCATCTTATTCTTCTTGTCATTCGTTTTCTTCTGTTTACTCCATTCTTTCTTTTTCTGTCACTTTTCTTCTAATTTTATTCCATTTTCCTTTTCTTCTTCTTGTTCTCCATCTTCTTATCTGGCGTACTCTTTCCTCCCCACGCAAACTCCGGCAGCACGCAGAACCCAGTTAACAGCATCACAACGCAGCCTTTCTTCTCGCATCTTCAGACTAAGATGAATAGATTAAAACAAAACAAAAAATACGCAGGTTTTAACAAGACACAGAAAAACCTCCAACAGATGGCACAAGATAGAAAGTCTTGGCGTGAACTTTTTGAAAACCTATGCTCCACGGGGATTAGAAGTAATGAATGAGTATATATTGATTTGCTAAAAGGCGGACGATGTTCTGTCACTATCACAGTGTTACATCTTCAGCCCTGGAGACGTGAGAGAGAAGCAGATCATAGTCCGGATGTCACGTGGGCAATGGTCAGATCAGATACTGACACAATTTATGATTCCAGGACAAAAGAGAGATGGACATTACATGCTATACGTTTAGTGGCGCTGGTTCGAATCGTACTTGAAATCTTCATCATCATCATTCTTATAATTATTACCTTCATCGTTAACCCTATCGTTACTATCATCATAACTGTATGCAGTGGCGTACTAAGGAGAGGGGGGTGCGAGGGGGGAGGTCCGCCCCGGGTGACAGCCAGGAAAGGGGTGCTATTGGACAGGATTATGATGGTGCTTACGGTTAAAAAATATGCCTGCAAGTGTTTTTCTTCATGGCAGGAGGGTGCCAAAGGTAAGATCCGCCCCGGGTGCCAAATATAAGGGACGCCTCTGACTGTATTCCTTGTCACCATCATCACCTCTTTACTAGTTTTCATTAGTACAATCTGAATTATCTTAGTAGCCAACACCATAACCAGAGCCGGATTAACGTAGTAGCACAAGTAGCATATGCTACGGGCCCCGCGCTTTTAGGGGCCCCGCGCCAATAAATATGTACATAATTTTTTGGTCATCTTCTAATACGAGCGTTGATGGGAAGGAGCGAAGCTCCTGACCGGATTGGAAGGAAAGTCCACTGACCCCCCAGCCTCGCAATGACATGTCATTGGCCCAAAAGAGCTGGAAAGCTCGAGTGCCGCTGGTTAGAGAGAAGAAAAAAAAAATACGAGCGTTAAACCAATGATCTTGTGATTTATGCCATCTTTAGCGCCTTTTCATTTGGTGTCACGAAATTGTGAGAGAAAGAGCATAAGAGGGTGACTTAGTGTGACTCTTCATTATTTTAATCTTAACTGTTTGCGGACGGAAGCTATTTAAGTGGCGTTGAAAATTTGGTCACGTTTGGACGGAAGCCACTTTTTTGGCTCTAGGCGACTGCCCCTCTAATTTTGTTTCGTTCTTTGTGAAATGAATTTGCATTAACAATAAAAACTAGAATTTAGGAAACGGAAACTTCCTGTTTTAATTGAGGTATACGGCGTGCTCGCACTCTCTTTTGATCTTGATTAAAATTTCTCTTTTTGTAAGGTTAGAAAACTCAAAAAATGAGCAGTAGACACAGAGATATTGGACGTAATTATGCTTCTGGAAGTGAAAAACGTAAAGCGAAGGAAGAAAAAGAAAGAAGAGATCAACTTGTGATATCAAAAACAAGTAAGCTGACAGAATATTTTGATGTTCATGGTGGTGGTACTCTAACCGCTGAAGCTGGAAGTACAGGAACAACTAGTACTAGTGCAGGCTGTGCAGCAGAAAACATACAGCAAAACCCAGTATACACTGAGTCTGAATGTGAAAGAATAAGTGAAACGAAGAAGTACTCTAATGATATTGGTGACTGGCAGAACAATATAGATGACTGTGAGCGTGAATATTGCATATCCAAGGGAAGTGAAAAATGTCAACATGTTGATAGTGCCTTCTCTTCATCTGTGCGATTGTATGACACTGAAAAGAAAACTCGATACTGTCAGAAGTCTTATTTTACACATATTCATAAACTTACAAACAAGCAACATGCAAGAAAATGGTTATACTTACTTACTTAGTCGTTCCCCTTCTACCGTGAGGTGTAGAGGTTTGGAAGAGAGAGCGCCAGACTATCCTATCGGCTGTCTTCCTCCTGGCCTGGTTCCTTTCTAGTCCTCGATCCTTCAAAGATTGTCTAATGTTGTCCTCCCAGCGGACTCTGGGTCGTCCTCGCGGTCTGGATCCTTGGCTCTTTGTTTCCCATGCTTGTCGTGGTATCCGATCTTCTCCCATTCTGCAGACATGGCCAAACCATCTTAATTGGGACTGTTCTACTTGGGTCTGCAGGGGTAGGATTTAAGGCCTTGACGTATCGTCTGGTTGCGTACCATGTCTCTTCTTGTTACTTCAACCACCTTCCTCAGATACCTCATTTCTGAGGTTTGGATCTGGCTTTTATGGGTTGTAGTCATTGCCCATGACTCGCATCCGTATGTCAAGACTGGGACATAGGTGGAGCGGTATACAGCCATCTTCGTTTTCTTACCAACCTCTCTCTTGCTGAGGAATCCTCGATTTATGGCCTGAAAAAGTCTCCCAGCTGCTGCTTTTCGAGTGGCCAACTCTTCTTTGATGCCTCCCTTTCGGTCTATAATAGCTCCGAGGTATTTAAAGTGGTCGACCTGCTCCAGGACCTGTTCTCCCAGCTTAATCTGATGTTTTCTTTCTTCTCGTGATATCACCATGGATTTTGTTTTAGAGCTGCTTATGACTATCCCTCTCTTCTCCAGCTCTTCCTTCCAGACTTGCAGGTTGGATTGGAGATGTACCTCTGATTTAGCAATCAGGGCAACATCATCAGCAAATGCCAGCTCCGAAATATAGACCTGTCTCATCTTCCAGTACCCCACTGAATACTTTCTTGTTCTCTCCTTACATGCCTTGATGACATCATCCATAAGGAGTATGAAGAGGTAAGGTGACAGGATATCACCTTGTCTTACACCAGTGCTATTCAGAAAGTAAAGGGCGCCTATTCTGTTTCCCATGCAAGCTTATGAGTTCAGAATGTTCATCAAAGTTTATTGTGGAAGGGTTTAATGACTGGAAAAATGCAAGCAATCTATTGCGTCGACATGAAGAAAGCTCCTCACATAGACAAGCTTTAATTTCACTGTTGATGCGTAAAAACAAAGGTGAACGTGTCGATTCCCATCTTGTGAAACAAATGGACATTCAAGAAAAGTATTGGCACAAACTTCTAGAGCGAATAATTGAAGTTGTGAAGTTTTTAGCAGAACGAGGCCTTTCATTTCGTGGCAATGATGAAATTGTTGGGTACCCTTATAACGGGAATTACTTAGGGTTGTTAGAATTACTGGCCAAGTTTGACCCTTTTCTGGCAGACCATATAAGTACTCATGCAAACAAAGGATTTGGACATACATCATATCTATCTAAAACAACGTGTGAGGAATTCATCAATCTGATTGGATCCAGCATACTGGATCACATTCTCTGTGAAGTGAAGAAATACAAGTATTATTCCGTTTCATTGGATTCTACTCCAGATATATCTAATATGGACCAGCTGACTTTGACTCTGCGCTATGTTTTGCCATCTGGACCAGTTGAAAGATTTGTGACATTTTTGGATATGGAAGGTCATAGTGCTGAACAGCTTACTAAAAGTCTACTTAATTTTTTAAAGGCAAATGACATTGATATTAAAGACTGCCGTGGTCAAAGTTATGACAACGCCAGCAACAGGAGTGGCAAGTTTATAGGATTACAAGCACGAATTAATTGATAATGATAATTACTATGCAAATTAAAAATGTATGTGTTCAAATATGTTTGTGTTGTTTTATTGTTTTTTTTTTTAAATATAGGGCCCCTTTCTTAACATGTGCTACAGGCCCCGCACTAGCTTAATCCGGCCCTGACCATAACGTATTAATGGTTATAACCATTTCATTCGTAACTATTAAAGCTGTCTCATTCAATTATCATAATTATTTAATTCACAATTATCCACAGGCGGAACTACATTTTGGGCGCCCTGAAGCTTGAACTCTTGGAGGGGCCCCTGTAAAAGAAAAGAGGGATGCGAAAGAAACGTATTATAGAGATAACCGAACTTGGGGACCCTGAAGCTCAAGCCCTGTCACAAAATCGACAGACTTTCTAAGATATATATATATATATATATATATATATATATATATATATATATATATATATATATATATATATATATATATATATATATATATATATATATATATATATATATATATATATATATATATATATATATATATATCTGTCGGTTTTGTGACAGAATTGTCCGTTCTCTTTTCCTATCATTCATGTTTATCGCCGACATTATTGCGCTACGTCTCATTTTCTGTACTTAATTACTGTTTACACTCCCTTCCCTCAATTCGTGTCAGGTCGGGACTTCGGCGTCCATCTTTTGCTGATTAGGGTAATCAATCACTTTTGTTTGATCCTATATTGACACCTGGATCTGTGGAGTGAAATGTTGTAACACATTTACGAGCAGACCATGCGTAGGAGAGACCGGGTAAATGAGATAACCATTAATGGACCCAAGACGGGTCGGAGAATAATTATCCATCGTGAAAGAGATTACCTGTGATAGACTATGTAGTCATGAGCGTTAACATGATCCATAATAGACGGAAGCTGGCATACCATATATGGTGACTTGTAAACAACACCTTTATTTTTGCGTTTGTTACACAGGAATTTTTCGTGAGACAAGGGGAAATATACGCATTTTGCATGATATTGGCTTGGCATTGGAGATGTAAAAATACAAAATTTCTGAATGGAGCCTTTTCATATAGTCGCAATCTGGATGTGGGCCGAATGTTGCCTTATAATTTAGCGCCTTGTGAGTCTACCACATTGTGAAATTCAATTCGTCAAGAAGACAGCCAGACAAGCCAGATTAAGGAATAGGATCAAGATTCGACTTTAAAGGACCGGACAACGGATTTGAGCATCCTGTGAGTTTACACAACGACGACGCTACCTTTATTAATACGGAAAGCCTGGAATCCTAGGAACCTGAACACTAAGTCATAGTGGGAGTTTATTGTAAAGTAACAAGCCAGACCACGTGTAATAGGCATCTTAATGAAGATGCCTTAACTATTTCTTTACACCAGAAGTTGGTATTCCCAAAAGATATTTGAGGTGAGTTGTACATTTTATAATTCTATATTTTGCATTTATTAACACGAGAAAATTGCTAGTAGAGGTCCAAGTCATCTTAGGCTGGCAACCTCAGCATTTAGAATGATGGTTTCATGAATCACCACTACAAGAGATGGTAACTGTTTTATGAGGTTTTCTCATAGAGAACCAAAAGCAGAGGTAGTCCCAAGTTTCATATGGAGCAGGCAGTCGATGATGATAGAACTGAAGTACATACTTATTGTATTAACCTTTTCAACCAGTGCATATGTAGATGTAAACATATTCAATATAAATACAATGTATGTTTTCCGCTCACTGGGATTAACAATAACGCTCAGAGATAATAAGGTTCTGAGGCAGATGGGATGGTGGAATGAAAAAGGGGGGGGGGGGGGGGGCCGCCTGATTTTGTGTCAGGAAACCCAATACTCAGGAGGGTATTTGTTTCCCTCTTATTTTATTATACTACCCGGTGCTACCACTTGGTGGTGCTATCTATGGAACAAGTGAGTGGTATAAGTGGCCTGTAATGAAAGCCAGACACCTACACCAGACAGGTCTTAACCGACGCTGGACCATCTTCGCAATTACTCAACGATACTACGAGAGACGTGTTGCGGCCATCAGACTTGACCAATGACGAGAGTGTCCATAACCTGCAAAGAACAAGCATCGGCTGGAGCAGAAACCAACAGACATCTTACTGGCAGCTAAGTACCCATTCAAAACTGCCAAGTGAACTCTCTGATAAAGAATCTTTCAAATCAGACCATCACTGAAGGAGTTAATTTTAAAGACTCTATCTAAATTCTTCTTCTCTTCTTCGATCCTTAGCCGCCGACCGTCAAAGCAGTCAGTGGCCATCACGCCTAGTGGCGTCTTGTAGGGCAACAACACATTCATTCCACTTTGCTCGGTCGGCGGCCATCCTTCGTACAGTGCCCCAACTCTGGTTCATTCTTTGCATCTCAACCTCCACAGTCCTCCGCCAAGTTGTTTTTGGTCGGCCTCTCTTTCGTTTTCCTTCAGGTGTCCAAAGCATAGCTGTTCTTGTGATTGCATTGGGGTCTCTTCTGAGGACATGGCCAACCCAGCTCCAGCTTCTGCCAGCTATGATGGTGTGCATGTCCTCTTGCTTGCTCCGAGTAAGCAGATCTTGGTTGGTGATGGTATTCGGCCAAAAGATTCGGTGAATTTTTCTTAGGCATTGTAGCAAAGTTTGATTTTGCTGGGGAGGTTATGATGGTATCCTAAAAGAATGAAATCCGTGTATGTATTAACCGTGTGAGGTCAAGCACATGTAGGCCCCTGACTCTATAAATGATGATGATGAATTATGTGCAGGGAACCTAACGCTACCTCCCTAGATCTCACACGGTCACTATTTTGGCTCTAGTTTCTAGTGTATAATGTACCTAGTGTCTAGGGGAGAAATGAAATGATGGTACACAACACAAAAACACGTTAAGTTTCTATGAGGAAGTGAATAAAAACCTGTGGTTAAGTTTTTCTTTAAATATGATATTTTTTGTACAATTTATTTTGCCTGTCCAGTCATATCTTTGGACAGGTCTTTGAAAATGAGGACAAGATAGTTTACAGAAAAGATCAACTAAAATGTGTGTGGACAATCTGCCCAAATAACTACAAAGTTAATATATGTCTTTCCTGTTGGAATGTTCACAGCTTACACTTTATTCATATAATAGGGAGAGTCACTGTGTATGAGGGGCTGTATTATCGTCATACCCCATCAACTTCCTGAGTATGATTTGTAATACCAGTGTTTATTAAAACGAAACTGTCAGATATACCCAGGTCCTTAACATATCACCTGGGGTTTCTTTTTGAATGATAAGATAGTGCGTAGATGCAGAAATATCGATATCACATCACACGCCCAAGCTCCTGCTGTTATCTCTTGACAGCATACATGAATTTTCGGAGACTTCTTGGCGTTATCGTCACTCCTCAGGTTTCCTGTTACCAGCTGGCAACAGGAAATAAAACCTCTGCAACAAAAGGACACCCTGGTCTTTTATATCTGATCACTTTTGATATTATTTATTTCCCTAAGGTGATATGGGGTCAGTCTCGCGTGCATTACAGGTGCACTCGCCCCCTAATTTTTCATGACTCCCACCTTGCTGTGACCACACCTCAGGTCCCTATGGCAGATACGCCACTGTACATTTACATAGTTTTCCTCAATAATATAATGTGGGGTAACCACATTTCCTTTTATATATTTTTCTCTTCTTTTTCTTTTTAAAATATAAATGCTTCAGGCATGTTTAACAGTGTTCATGGAACACAGAGGCTTACTAACATATTTCTAATGCAATAATATTCAAACATAATCATGACAACATACAACAGTTAGATACATTTCAATGTGAGGACTCAACAATGTCTGCTCCCGACATGTCCTTCACTTTCCCCCAATAGCAGTATCTAACTTTGGTAATGGGATTAAACATATTAAATTCATAAAGCATTCTTACCACAAATCAAGAAATATAAACAAATGACGCTGACTTGCAAAGAAATGGCCTCAGTTTCTTCTGAACTGTCCAGACTGTGAATACTTATTTAGTTATTTAATTTTAAATTTATCACAGCTGTTCTCAGCGTATCTGAATGAAAAATTATTGTTCAAATGGCAATGAATAGTGAAAGCTTTTGCTAATATTTAGTAGCACTGGCCAATCGAAAGCTTGCGACCACCAGAATTCAAATGCAGTTTTTGAAAAACAAAAACAATTCCAAACATACTCTGCGTCTGGTAGTCGATTGGCCAGTCTGCTTTAGTTATGCCCAATACAAAGAGATGTTTCGTTTTGGATTACATTTTTCCTACCGCTCCCCTTTCCCTATTATACTCTTTTTACCCAAGCGAATTTGAATTTCCTCAATGCCTCTCTTCTAAGCTCGCGTCCCCACTACCGTTATAAAAACAAGCAGGAACGACAGTCTGTCTGGTCGAGCGTCCGTAGACATTTAGTATTTTTTCAATAACTTGGCTAATACTGGGACTATCATATTATTTAAAACACATTCTTGCTCAATGGACACTAAGCTATACTACCATATGATTTTTATGGTCAGATTCATATTGGTTTAAATTTTCAATTTTCATCATAGTCAAACGTCAAATAAAGATTTTACACAAGACCGCCATCTTTCCCTCTCTTTCATCTCGCCAGCATTATTTTCAAATAACTAACTTGTTTTTGTGACGTCAGAAACATTACCGCGAGGAGGCAATAAAATTGTCTGCGTGTTTTGCCTCTGTTGGCTTTGTCGCAGCGTGTATATATGCATGGCAGAATGTGTCAAGCGAAGCGGGGTGTTGGCGTGGCGGGTTAAGAATTGGCGTTAATAATTTGTATTGTATCGTGCAACACTACCAAAAAATGTAAGGATTACTACTAAATTTTGCGTTAAAGTTGACAGAATACGTTAATTCAGATAGTTATTTTGCGGCACACTTCCGCAAAATCGTTAATTATAAGGCTAGGCTGCAGAATGTATGCAGCAGATCTGGCAAAATGTTAAATGTTGGTAGTACGTTTTCGAAACCGAAACTAAAACGCGTGTTAGATTTTTACCGTGGGATCGTTCTATAGGCTTTAGCACTGCACAAAATTCAGCGCTATGCTGGCGTGTGAGAACATCACCGTCAGATACAATAGGGCGGGTTTATTTATTATCATTTTATGACTAAAATCTTACTGAAATGAGCGATTATTCTCGTAGATTTTACTACACACCTCCCATCCTAAAACATGCAATCATTAGCAGGTTATAATCTGCGAGATAACTTAGCTCAATGAAGTCTTACGCGTTTTTCTGAACTTCATCATAAGGATGTCTACTTAAAAAGTCTGCACCTACGTTCCGAGGGCCGGGAATATATTCAATCAGAAATGAGTGTAAAGATAGTTCTTTTACTACACCGGTGTAAAGAAGTTATTTCTTACTACAACTGTAGTACACCACTGTAAAGTTCTGTTGTTTGCGACTCCACTGTAAAGAATCGAGTGTGGTGTAAAGAACCTCACTGGAAAGTATGATGGCTGGTAGTACTGTTGTATTCAAAGAGGTGCTGTCACCGTGAAGACAGACACAGGTCAACTCGACCTACACAGGGTAGTGTAAACATTGAAGTGAGAGTACATTGTACGCGAATGGTAGAATGGTTCTGAAGAGTTGACAACTTGGTAACAATATATTCATACTCTCACATGTAGAAGTCAAGGATTACTGGAACTACTGTGTTCTTTTTATAATATTTAATGAGACGCACACTGGAACAGTACGTGTATGGTTACAGGAACACATGACGACATAAACAGCATGGTGTTGATCAATGGTGTATCATCTTAAGTTAGCATACATGCTGGATAACCTCATACTGGAACATTTGTAGACAAGCATTCAGAGTTCTATAGTTAGTCCACATCTATGTATATATATATCAGGTTGTACTGACAGATCACGTCAGTTTATACATAATGTTCATAGTGACTCTTGTACAGAATCTCTCTTAGCATGAGTGTAGCTTGTACTCTAGCGTAGATTCTTTCAAATAGCATTCAGCACATATCTTCGGAGTAAATGCTAAATCTCCCATAATAGATCTTTCTTTCATAACTGTGATCTCTGGATCATTATCGGGTAGTAAGGGACAACCCTATTCTCTGATGAATGATTGACAATAATTCGGATTCCAAGATGGCTTCCTTGGTCCTTAACATCGCTCACACAACGGTGAGACGACAAAACTTCTAGAAAGATTCACTTCATAAGGATATCAAAGTTTCCACCAATATCAGCATTATCTGTCCTCATAATTGCTGTGTAGAAACATTCTTAGTGCTGCTAAACGATATGTCGTTCTGACATCTGAACATAAGTAGATTCATGTAGGCCTAAACATAACCCATCGTAAGCCTAGGAACGAAGTCAGTAAAAGTATGTTTACCTTGGCCAAGAATCAATAGCAAGCACAAAAACACTTTTCTGGCGTAATAGAAACAATACTGGGGAACACATAGACTAAAACAGTCCTAGAAGACACAATCTTCTTCCCCATGATAACTTGAGATCACAAAACTTTGGACCGCCCGACATTGGCGTCCCGCCAGACTCCATAACCGAAGAAAACACTCTCTTATCTTCATCCGCTCAGAGTGTAAGAACAAATAATCCAGCCCAGACACACAAAGATAACATGATATAAGACGGAATCGTCTCAAACAGACAAACAGTAAACCTAGATTCGGACTTTCAATATTCCTGTAAAACCTTAAGCGAGAACAATCTGTTTCCAGCTATAATAGAAAATCTAGATTCCTCCGCTTGTTCAATCCACGGAAACAAAACAGGAACCGATCACCCAAAGAATAAATACACATTTACTATTCTGAGTTATTCCCCTTTCTTAAAAGTTGTAAGTTCATAAATAAATATCCTTTTATCAAACAGATAGTTACATTTTCATTTGTAATCGTATCAACTGTAATCTGTGCGACATATAAAAAATATGTACGCAAAAGACTACCGCAACCCCCGGGGGAAAAAATGAAATTTTTTTTTTCTCTCTGAGAGCCACATAAAATAGGCCCCCCAACGCACATATGATGCGCAGATGAGAAGTATCAAGAATTTATAAAGCCAGATTAAGGCAAAGAATGAGAATATATATCTCAACAACTTAGAGAAAGTATTTCTCTAAGTGTAAACATTTCCAGGGAGTTGCCACCAATGCCTACTACCATATTGGCAATGACACAATGTATACAATAATTTCAATAATCATTTCATATTAGGTATCATAAGTTCACGATTGGCAAAAGAAACATCATCAAAGAATTAGCAGTGAATCAAAATAAGTGAACCGCTAAGTATTTATACAATCACCAAATCATATATTACAAATGTGTACACATTTTGATATAGAAGAAAAAGAATAACTGATGTAAAGTTATACATGTTAGGAAAGTCCAATATTTAACAGTTAAGTGGCATCATGTGGGCATCTCGACAGAATGTCCGCCATCACATTTTCTGAACCACGGATAGCTCGTACCGAAAAATGAAAAGGTTGAAGAGCGATCGCGTATCGAGTTGATCTCGAGCTCTTCAAGTTCTTACTTTGGATAGCAGTAAGAGCTTTCTGGTCAGTTTCCACTATGAAATGTGCACCAAGAAGGAATCTTTGAAGTTTGAGAATTGACCAAACCATCGCCAATAATTCCCGGTCTAAAACCGAGTAATTCCTTTCTGCAGCATTAAGTTTTCTGGATATGTACATTACAGGATGCAGAGTTCCAGAGTACTCTTGCATTAGTGCCGCTCCAATCCCAGTGGATGAAGCGTCACTATGAAGAACAAATGTGTTATCTGTAGTAGGTAACACTAAAATAGGTGGTGTTGAAAACATAGTTTTGATCTTATCTAGTGATAATTGGCATTCCTGAGACCAGTGAACCATATTAGGCGACTCTTTCTTTAGTAGTGTCGAAAGAGGTGCCATGATAGAGGACAGATTCGGAATGAATCGTCCATAAAATTGTATGAGACCTAAAAGACTTCGCACTTGCTTTTTAGTCTTAGGGATAGAGATGTTAAGTATTTTAGTGATATTATGGTCCTCTGTCTTCAGGAAACCATGACCTACTCGATGGCCTAGGAAAGCAATTTCGCTAAAACCAATGCAAGCTTTCGATGGTTTTGCTGTCAGGTTATGCTCGCGTAGAGTTGATAACAATTCAACTAACCCTGAATAGTGATCTTCCCAAGTATCGCTAAAAAGACAGATGTCATCTAGATAAGCAATGACATCTGACCGATACGATAGGATTCGACGCATCATGCGTACGAATGTAGCTGGTGCGTTCATAAGGCCGAAAGGCATAAAATTCCATTGGAAAAGGCCTCTAGGAGTAGAAAAAGCGGTAAGAGGTTTGGCGCGTTCGGATAATGGAACTTGCCAATATCCTTTAGACAAATCAAGTTTAGTGAAAAAATGAGATTTAGAAAGTCGAGTAAGTAGCTCTTCTAGTAAAGGCATAGGTTCAGCATCAAACTTTGTCACTTGATTCAATTTGCGATAGCCAACGCAAAGACGTATGTTATTGTCTTTTTTTCGAACAATAACCATCGGCGAAGAATAAGCAGAAGTGGATGGTTCGATTATTTGTAAATCTATCATTTCATCTAACTCCTTTTCAACCTGTGCTTGAAAATGTATAGGGATAGGGTAAGGTCTAACGCTAATAGGAGTATGTTCAGTTAGAATAATGTCATGCTCAATGACATGAGTTTGCCCAGGGATGTCAGTGAGGACATCCTGAAATGTTTATAACATAGCCGAAACCTGTCGCTGTTCTCCTAGAGACAAATCAGGAGAAACAGTAACGTCTTTCCATGATTCACTAGAATGAAGTGGGATCATTGGAAGCGGAAGATTAACATCCGAAAAACTTGTTTCCTCATCCTGTATGATGTAGGATAAAGAGAGAGGGATAGTACCTCACGGTGAGAGACAGCCATGTCCTTTTTAGGATAGTCAGGATCCTATTTGGTTCTCCTCTCTTTGTCTAGCTCATGTATGACTCCTAGAATACCGCTTGTGTACGGCGGTGGCCACATCCCGGGCAACAGTCTTGGCTGACTGGCTAAACTACATGGGTGGAGTAGGAGCAATCTTACTCAAGGGAATGTCCATCCCTAGTACACAAAGACTGAGACGGTGAGTGAGGCGGAGGAATCTGAGAAGATCAACGGCTCGCAAAGCGAAACAGCAAAGTGTGTGGCGCACTAGAGGCATGTCGGACATAGAAAAAGACAATGGCTAGCCACCGTGGAAGAGATTGGGGCCTTACCACGTACTTCCTACAGAAAGTAATGGAATCACAACAACAAGATAAGAACCGATATGTAGAGAACTCTCTGTCCCCTGGGGAAGAATCTACTGTACAAATTAACAGGGAAGAGGCAACTCCTCTAATGAGTAAGGAAGTACATAATGACGAGTGTTCCTTAAATTCTGTTGAAAGGGAGCATTCTGAGAAAGACCACCTAAAAACTAGTAGGAGAAGCCTAAAAATAGGAACATGGAATGTTAGAACTTTAAACGGAGAAGGAAAGCTGGACAATCTTATATTAGAGGCAACCGACATGAAACTCGATATACTGGGAGTTGCAGAGGCAAGACTTTTGGATACAGGCTACATAACAAGAGACCAGTACACGCTTATACACTCAGGAGGAGAAAAACACGAAAGAGGGGTAGGAATGTTGATAAAGAAGGAGTTAGAAAAATACGTATGTGGATACTGGACACACAATGACAGAATGATGTTACTAAAGATGAGAGCAAAGCCATTCGACATATCAATCTTACAAACTTATGCACCAACTAAAGATTACAGCGAGGAAGAAATAGAAGAATACTATGAAGAGCTACAACACACACTTAAACCAGTCAAATCTACAGATGTGTTGATAGTAATGGGTGATATGAATGCAAAAGTAGGAAAAGGAAAATACAAGAAAATAGTAGGACAGTATGGATTAGGGACAAGAAATGATAGAGGAGACAGACTTATCCAGTTCTGTGAAGAAAACCAGCTGGTCATATGTAACACCTTTTTTGAACATCACCCAAGGAAATTATACACATGGAAAAGCCCAGGAGATGTAACACGTAATCAAATCGACTATATCATGATAAAACATAGATTTAAGAACAGTGTCACAAGTGCAAAGACACATCCTGGCGCCGACATAAATTCAGATCACAATCCAGTTGTCATCAAAGTAAATATAAAGCTGAAAAGAGCAGGAAACAGAAGACAGGAGGAACCCCAGATAGAAATATCAGCGCTGAAACAACCAGATATAAAACAGAAATATTTAATCGAAGTCAAAAATAAATACCAACAGTTATTGACAGAAAGCATGGAGCAGTATAGAAGAGAAAACCCAGAAGAAAAAGCAACCGCAAAATGGGAATGCTTAAAAACAAGCATACAATCAGCAAATGCAAATTTACCTAAAAAGGAGTCTAAGAAAAATCAAATTTGGATGACAGATGACATCTTGAATAAAATGGCAGAAAGAAAGAAAGCAAAAAATACTCCAGAATATAAAACAATAGACAATGACATACGTACTATGTGTAGAGAAGCAAAAGAACGGTGGATAGAAACAAAATGTAAGGAAATAGAAGACTTGGAAGCGAAGCACATGACAAGAGATATGCATGAAGAAATAAAGAAATTATCAAATCGGTCGCGGTTTGCACAAGGAGGAAGCTGTATCAAGAACAAAAATGGTGTAATATTACTTGATGAGAAAGACATATCAAACAGATGGGCAGAATACGTAAAAGAACTATTCGAGGACAACAGAGGTAAAAAACCATCACCAGATTATAATGAAGGCCCACACATTCTCAGATCAGAAGTAGAGAATGCCATTCATATGATACAAAAAGGAAGATCAGCAGGCATGGATAACATAAACATTGAAATGATAGAAGCTCTGGAGAGCTTTGGTATAGATACAATCACAGAAATATGCAATGATATATACAATACAGGATATTTACCACACGACATGAAGACATCAGTTTTTATAACATTGCCCAAAAAACCAAATGCAACAGAATGTTCAGACTTCAGAACAATCAGCCTGATGAGTCATGCAATTAAGATACTGCTCAAAATCATACAGGAAAGAATAAAAAGTAAAGTAGACAGCGAAATCCAAGAAGAACAGTTTGGTTTTAGACGGAACAGTGGAACAAGAGAGGCAATATTTTGCCTAAGAAGATTAGCAGAAAAATATACAGAGGTCCAAAAAAGTATGTATATGTGCTTCATTGACTATAAGAAGGCTTTTGACAGAATCCATCATGAGAAAAATAATTGAATGCCTCAAAGACATAGGTATTGATGGAAAAGATATAAGAATACTCAGTAACCTTTATTGGGAGCAAACTGCCACAGTAAGATCGGGAAGGAATTATTCACCATACATAGACATAAAAAGAGGTGTCAGACAAGGTTGTGTGCTGTCCCCCTGCCTATTTAATTTATACACCGAAAAAATTTTCAAACAGATACAGGAAATACCAGGACTGAACATCAGTGGAAGATCAATAAACAACCTTAGATATGCAGATGATACCGTGTTGTTAGCTGAAAGCGAACAGGAGTTACAAGAACTAGTGAAGCAAGTGAACAGTATAAGTCATGAATATGGACTCGACATTAATATTGAGAAAACTAAAACTATGATAATTAGCAAAACAGACGATAAACCCACATTAAAGATAAGCGTAAATGGGAAAATCCTGGAACAAGTCAAGAGCTACGTATATCTTGGTCATATAATAACAGAAGATGGCAGATGTGAAACAGAAATCAAGAAGAGAATAGGAATGGCCAAAGCTACATTCAACAACATGAAACATATACTGACATCCAAACAGTTATCTCATAAATTAAAACTGAGAATCATAAAGTGTTATATATATTCTGCATTTCTGTATGGTGCAGAAACATGGACGATGAATAAGCATTTGGAAGAAAGAATTGAGGCTCTTGAAATGTGGATATATAGAAGAATGGGGCGTATCTCATGGAAAGAGATGAAAACAAATAAGGAGGTCCTAGAAAATCTAGGTATGAAAAGAGAACTAATGAGAGAGGTCAAAGTTCGGCAGCTAAAATACTTTGGCCACATAAAAAGGCATAACACCTTGCAGAAGACCATAACAGAAGGGAGAGTTGAAGGTAAACGTGCAAGGGGAAGACAGCGCTATAAGTGGGAAGATAACATCAAGAGATGGACGGGAAAGAGTCTATCAGAGTGTACCACCAAGACAAGAGACAGAAGACGTTGGAGATCCATTACAGCCAACCTCCGTTGTGGAGATGGCAACTGATGATGATGATGTATAACGGACAGTGATGAGTACTGACCATGTTGAACTGGAGAATCGTCCGTTGCCTGGAAAATAGGCTGTAAATAGTCAGGACGTTCATGGAATTCCGTAAGCATATTGATGTGGAAGGTTTTATGCTTCCCGTTAATATCGACAATATAGTCAACATCTGAAATTTTCGATATTATATCGTACGGACCTTTCCAAGAAATAAGGAGTCTATTTTCCCTACAAGGTAGCAAAACAAATGCTTTGTCACCAGGACAAAGTTGTCGTACGCGTCTCTTTTTTTTTTGGTAAATTGCCTTGCCTTCTGTTTAGCAAATTCAGAAGAGGACGTTGCTAATTTGCATACTTCGATAATTTTTTCTCTCAGCGTGATGACATATTCGTAAGAGGATTTCGTGTCATCGTCAATATTGTCCGCTGTTATGAGATCATGAAGCAAAGACATAGGGCCGCGCGGTCGCGCGCCAAAGACAAGTTCAAAAGGAGAAAATCCTGTATGTTCATTGGGGACCTCCCTGTAAGCGAAGAGGGCCGCGGGTAGAACCCTGTCCCAATCTTGAGGATGATCCTCAGTTATCTTTCCTAATAAGTTCTTAAGTGTTCTATTTAGCCGTTCTACCATCCCATTGGACATAGGATGATAGATGCTACTCAAAGATCTCTCTATCTGTAGAGTAGACATTACTTGAGACATCGTATCCGATATTAGTTGGGTGCCATGATCTGATAATATTTCTCCGGGGAATCCCAGGCGAGAAAATATAAGCCAAAGAGCATCTGCAATGTCAGCAGTAGTAATGCTCTTCAGAGGGATAGCCTCTGGCCAACGTGTGCACATGTCCACACACGTTAAGATAAATTGATGTCCTCTAGCAGATTTGATCTTAAATGGACCAATGATGTCTATCGCCATTTTCTGAAATGGTCGAATAGGAATGTCTGCAGCCTGAATGGGCGCAGCATGACGAGGACCTTTGGATTTGACTTCTTGACATACTTTACAAGATCGACAATAGATCCGTATGTCCTTATTCACGAAAGGCCAAAAGAAAGCCGCAAGAACTCTTGACTTTGTACGGGAAAAACCCATGTGTCCAGCACACTGAGAGTCGTGTGCATGTTGTAAAATTTTAACTCTCAATTTCTTGGGTACAAGAATCTGAGAATGACTTGAATTAGTGGAGTCTTGCACCATACGTACAAGTACACCATTCTTCATTGTAATCCAAGATTTACGCTTGGTATCTCTATTCGGATCACCTTTCGTTACAAGAGTGAAGAATTTCTTAAGAGTCGGATCCTCTTCTTGTTGTTTTATAAACGAGTCACGAGAAATTACCAAGGGATCATCTTGGTTATGCACTTCAATATCTTCAGTAGATGAAGTTTCAGGCATATTGAGAGCTTGAGCTCTAGTGACTACAACATTAGCAGTTTGCATATTTTGCTTTTCCCAAACGGAAATTTGTTGCGAAGTGCATTCTTTTACTCCGTGAATGCGACCGATGATAAGATCAGCGATCGGATTCGGCAAAAGACATGCGTGTACATCTCCTGTGAAGAAAGGAGTAGCAATCCTAATGATAGCGGTAGAGTATTTCTCTATGGTGCCGCCAAATGTTACGCATTTGACTACTTTGCCTGTAGAATGAGAAGGATCTATTAGTGACTGCCTAACACCAATTGTTGTGCATCCAGAATCAAAAAGTACTGAGACTGGATTGTCATTTACTAAACCTTTGTGTAAGACTAGAGAACCTCTTCCATCATGCGCGATTGACGCAGGAAGAGCGGGAAGAGGATGGCCACAGCTTAAAGTAGACACTGTGGTTGGCTCAAATAATGTTTTGCATTGGGGGCACTGAGATGCTCTCCCAAAATCAAAAGCGGCACATGCCATATTATTAGAGTCATCATTATCTTTATTTTGTTTATAGGATTCGTGGGACTCTTGCTGAGCAGAGTTCGCCTGGTAATGAGATTTATGTTTTTTGTATTGTGCTCTACCTCTGTTATTATTGCCTCTGTAATTATCCTTGTTTCCACTGTTATAACCCCTACTTGGGTTTGAGTCATAGTTCCTTTGGTTACTATTATCATATTCATTATAATGAGTATCTCTGTAATTATGATCTTGTTGTCTCCATGAGGGAAAACTAGGATAATTTCTATAATGACTTCCTTTGCGAAAGTTTCTATAATTATGACCACCTCTGAATCGAGGGCTGTCGGCTCGTCTCCAGGTATTCGAAGAAGAACCCTGAAATGATTGGTTACCTTGGTTCTGATAACCGTTATGGCTACCTTTTTTATTAAACCTATTTTGAGGTTCTTGGAATCTGCGTGAGTGATTAGGGTTGTATGGTGTTGCAGAAGCAACTGGCATACCTTCCCTAACTTAGTATTGCTAATAGCTACGTCTGGATGTGCAGTGACGTATTGGGTATAATACTGTTCCATTTCTTTTAGTGTCTTGGGTTTACGCTCATGTAAGAATTCAAGGAATGGTTTATTTATACTTGACATAATCTTATCTCTGAGTATCAAGTCCATAAGGGCTTCATATGTCTTTTCTGTTTTGGACAACTCAATCCAACGATCAAATGTAAGACGTGTCCTTGCAATGAATTCTGAGAATTCTACACCTGCCTCAGGAACCATTGTCTTAAACAAATTCCGGTAACCTTCTTCAGACAACTGGTACTTCTTTAATAAGGCTGCCCTAATAACATCATAATTATCCTTGTCAGCCTCTTCAACCAAACTTAAACTAGTCAGAGAATCACCTTTCAAATTTTCTGACAACTGGTTAGCATATTGTGATTTGTCCACATTATGGGCTCGACAAGAGCGTTCAAATCTATTTAACCAGAATGTTATGTCATCGCTGGAAGGATTGAACGCTGGTACCTTGACCTTGTAAGTAAAGGGTTTACCATTACCACCAGATGCTTGATTAACATTACTTATGTTTGTTAATTTTAACTTTTCTAACTCAAATGCTAAAAGTTCTTTTTGGTGTTCATGTTCTCTCATTGCTTTTTTCTCTTCAGCAGCCGCAGCAGCTTCATCTTTTCTTTTTTCTTTTTCCATTTCCATCTGGAATCTTTTTTCCTCAGTCTGTATCTGCAATTTCTTTTGTTCAAATTCTCTTTCTAATCTTTTCTCTTCAGCCAGAGCTTTTCTCTCTTCTGCAGCAGCTTTTCTCTCTTCAGCAGCTAATGCTTTGTCATATTGAGCAACTGCCCATTGTTCTAAGTCTGTACCAGTCTTTATCAAGGGATCTCCCTTGTGCAATAAAGTATTCTAATGTAGACATGATGTCTGACAATGATACTACTCACTTGAAACAATAATAATAAAATGTATTTCAAGGTAATATAGCAAAAAGTTCTTAATCACTGTATTAATCAGCACACAATCACAATGTCTGTGTGAGACAAGCCTTATCAAGGTCTTGTATATTTCTTTGAAAAATAACAATTATAAATTGCTGCAACACTCTATAACATAAGTGCAATGCACAAGTAATAGTGTCTTATCTAATCAACATTAATCATCAGTTGATTCTTTCACATAAATTCATATGATCAACAACTATATTTTAAATAGTGTATGTCGATCAAGAACATAAAAACAATTATACAAGACAACATGAAAACATTTGCGGAAATCAAATAAATCAAATGGAAAAAATAATAAAAAATAAAACGCAAGAGGATAAAAAATACAAATAACGCCACAGTATTTAAATATAAATGTTGTATGAAACTGAAAGATAGCAAAGGGTAGACCAACAAATTACAAACAAATCAAAACAAAACTAAAGAATGTGAAGAAACTTCCGAAAACAACACTGACCATATCGTCACAACTAACCAAAAAAAAAATAGCAACAACAGTCGCTTTGCAAATTCCAGTATCGGAAATTTGCTCACCCTATAGAAAACGCTCACAATAGACGACCTCTATCACGTGGTATGATCTAAGGGAGACTCCGCCCAACCGAAACAACAACCCGCAGAATACAAACAAATATCACATATAAACATGTAAACATAAATGTACATATAGCATAAATATTTATAATATAATGTAATGTAATGTGTTGCAGATAGAATGTGTTGCGAAGAAGGCACAGTTATACGCAATAATGCTACAGTACTATGGTACTTTATTAAATAATCAAATCTGGCCTAAATCATAAAAGTTCAACACAAACTATGGCAGTGCAGGAGAATCCACTGTTTACAGTTCCTCAGAATCACAAGTAAGACTTCTCGCTTCAGTTACACTGTACATTTTGCAAACACTGTCAAATATATGTTCCAACTCTGATATGTAATGCTGTCTGTTCCAAACGAACTTGCTGTGTAACGCTGTCTGTTCTATGGCAAATGTCCATCAACAAAAAATGTCAACAAACGCTGACCTAGTTACTGTATACCTCGATAGGACAGGTCGCGCTGACATCGACTGTAAAGTTGTATTGCTGGTGTTTACGTGTGTCGTAACAGGCCCCAAGGAATGGTCTGGTCTCAGTAGCTGACTTCTCAAATATGTCCACTGTGCAGGTTGACCCAGGAAGCTGGCACACCACTGTAAAGATAGTTCTTTTACTACACCGGTGTAAAGAAGTTATTTCTTACTACAACTGTAGTACACCACTGTAAAGTTCTGTTGTTTGCGACTCCACTGTAAAGAATCGAGTGTGGTGTAAAGAGCCTCACTGGAAAGTATGATGGCTGGTAGTACTGTTGTATTCAAAGAGGTGCTGTCACCGTGAAGACAGACACAGGTCAACTCGACCTACACAGGGCTAACAACTTGGTAACAATATATTCATACTCTCACATGTAGAAGTCAAGGATTACTGGAACTACTGTGTTCTTTTTATAATATTTAATGAGACGCACACTGGAACAGTACGTGTATGGTTACAGGAATACATGACGACATAAACAGCATGGTGTTGATCAATGGTGTATCATCTTAAGTTAGCATACATGCTGGATAACCTCATACTGGAACATTTGTAGACAAGCATTCAGAGTTCTATAGTTAGTCCACATCTATATATATATATATATATATATATATATATATATATATATATATATATATATATATCAGGTTGTACTGACAGATCACGTCAGTTTATACATAATGTTCATAGTGACTCTTGTACAGAATCTCTCTTAGCATGAGTGTAGCTTGTACTCTAGCGTAGATTCTTTCAAATAGCATTCAGCACATATCTTCGGAGTAAATGCTAAATCTCCCATAATAGATCTTTCTTTCATAACTGTGATCTCTGGATCATTATCGGGTAGTAAGGGACAACCCTGTTCTCTGATGAATGATTGACAATAATTCGGATTCCAAGATGGCTTCCTTGGTCCTTAACATCGCTCACACAACGGTGAGACGACAAAACTTCTAGAAAGATTCACTTCATAAGGATATCAAAGTTTCCACCAATATCAGCATTATCTGTCCTCATAATTGCTGTGTAGAAACATTCTTAGTGCTGCTAAACGATATGTCGTTCTGACATCTGAACATAAGTAGATTCATGTAGGCCTAAACATAACCCATCGTAAGCCTAGGAACGAAGTCAGTAAAAGTACGTTTACCTTGGCCAAGAATCAATAGCAAGCACAAAAACACTTTTCTGGCGTAATAGAAACAATACTGGGGAACACATAGACTAAAACAGTCCTAGAAGACACAATCTTCTTCCCCATGATAACTTGAGATCACAAAACTTTGGACCGCCCGACATTGGCGTCCCGCCAGACTCCATAACCGAAGAACACACTCTCTTATCTTCATCTGCTCAGAGTGTAAGAACAAATAATCCAGCCCAGACACACAAAGATAACATGATATAAGACGGAATCGTCTCAAACAGACAAACAGTAAACCTAGATTCGGACTTTCAATATTCCTGCAAAACCTTAAGCGAGAACAATCTGTTTCCAGCTATAATAGAAAATCTAGATTCCTCCGCTTGTTCAATCCACGGAAACAAAACAGGAACCGATCACCCAAAGAATAAATACACATTTACTATTCTGAGTTATTCCCCTTTCTTAAAAGTTGTAAGTTCATAAATAAATATCCTTTTATCAAACAGATAGTTACATTTTCATTTGTAATCGTATCAACTGTAATCTGTGCGACATATAAAAAATATGTACGCAACAATGAGTATGGCTGAAATAATAAAGACCATCTCAATAATCTGGAATTTTCATGCTTGGCCTGTGACAGGAATACGAGTGGTTAATGATCCGTTTGGACCACAAATGTCCTGCCATATAAATAAATCTGGAATTTTTTTATAGCCCATATCAAAGCTAGACATTCCTTTTCACTTGTTGAATAATTTTTTTCCGCCTTGTTCAACTTGCGGCTTGCATAAGCGACTGGGTTCAATTCTCCATCTTGTGAGGAGGACCTTTGCAACAATGTAGCCCCTAAGCCCACATTGCTTGCGTCACTTCTCACGATAAATTCTTGATTCAAGTCAGGCAATTGCAATACTGGCCTGCTTGTAAGTTTCTCTTTTAACTCCTGGTAAGCCAATTCACACTGTGCGGACCAATTTATTGTATCAGGTTGACCTTTGCGAGTTAAATCCGTCAGAGGAGCACATATAGAGTTAAAATGTTTGATGTACTTTTGGTACAAACCACACAACGACACGAAAGATCGCACATCATTCTTTGTTTGTGGTCTAGGTGCTCTTTTCAATTTCTCCAGATTCTTGGGATCAGGGGTCATGCTACCCTGATGTACAGTATGTCCCAAGAATTCCAACTCTTTACAACCAATACAACATTTTGTTGGCCTAGCGGTTAAGTTAGCCTCTCTGAGTCTATCAAACAGCATATTCAAAGAGGTAACGTGTTCCTCAAATGTTTCCGTAGCAATGAGGATATCGTCCATAAAATTCGAAATACATGGATTTTTCAGGGGATCCAGCAATTTTCGCATCATCCTAGAACACACACTCGGGGCATTTTTCAACCCAAACGGTAACATGTTGAACTCATAATGACCTTCCGAGGTGCTAAAGGTTAAATAAGGTCGAACCTCAGGCTTTACTGGAATTTGGTAATAGCCTTTGCTAAGATCCACCTTAGAAAAAATATTTTGCCTTGTTCAGCCTGGCAAAAAGTTGAGTAGTATCAGGTAATGGATCCACCTGACCTTCTGTGACAGCATTCAGTTTCCTGTAATCTATGCACAGTCTATGTTCTCCCGATGGTTTCCGCAACAAAACCACACAGGAACTATAAGGAGACTCACTGTGAGAAATAATCCCTTCTTGTAACAAATAATCAATCTCCTCTTTCAAAGCTTTTTCCTTAGCGAAAGGAATAGAATAGGGCCTCATACAGATAGGTGCTGGGTCTAGTAGTTTCATATCATATTCCAACAAATTTGTGTGCCCCGGTTTATCCGTTAACACATCTGTATGTTTCTCAAGGACCTGTTGAACCTTCTCCTTCTGTCCTTTTGTCAGGTGATTACTGATCTTCACCTGTGCAAACGTTTCACTGGTTTTCAGTGGATATTCAGATGATGGGAGAGGGTCATTTTTCATTTCGGTTGCGATAGACAAGGCCAATAGGTGTGTTCTTTCCTGGATTTGTCTGTCCAGATATTTCTTCTAAAGGTTCACATGATAGATTTTTTCCTTTCCCTTTTTGTCTATCTTATAATTTGTTCTGGATACCTTTTCCAAAACTGTATAATGGCCCTTGCCATCCGATCTGAAGTTTATTGTTGCTGCCTGGCAATAGAAGAAGTACCTTCTCCCCTACAGCAAGTTCTCTATCCTTCGCTTTCTTATTATAATAATAAGCAGCATGCTTTTTCCTGGCTTGTCTCAAATTATCATTTGCCAGTTTCCAACTAGTTTTTAGACGAGTGGTCAGTTCGTTCACATATTGATAAGATGAGGTAACAGTCTCCTCTGCCTTCTCATCTGTCCAGATCCTTAACAAATTACATAGGGACTTTTAATTTTTCATACTTATTTTTCATGGCACCCGTCTGGTCCTTTACATTAGAAGCTTTGTAGTGAGGACTTTTCTTCCTAGAATCATCACTCACAAATCGTGCACTACCAATTCTTTTCTTGGGGTTTTCTTCCACTTTAAGTTCATTGTGAGAGATCTTCGCTCTCTTTTCGTTTCCTCCAGTTTATATAATTCTGACCGTGGGGTTGTCAGTTTAGTCTGGGGGTAAAACTACTCTTCGCATAGTGGCCATTCTAATACATTCGAGTGAAGACTGTGTGTGAAAAGGGGGCTCCCATTCCACGTTGTCTACTTTATTACAATTATTTTTATTTCCAGGCCTAAGTTTGCCCCGTGGCGTGTCTAGGTCCTGATCAATTTTCCCACTTGTGGGTGTTCCCTCATGAAATACGCCACATGCTTCTACAAAATTCTCAACGATGACCATCATATCTGGCCAATAATATTTTTGAGCTACTTTTTGGCAGATGGTACCTACTTTCTCGTGGTCCCCATCTTTTCCAACATGTAAACTCCGTATTACGTCTGCCCTATACATTTTAGGAAGGACCAGCTGTCCATGACCAGCTGAACCAGTTCCGGCCTTCCTATATAACAATTTATTCTTTATGTAAAATTCTCCTTTGCGGGGAGGTGTATGGCAGTTACGCAATTTTTGAAAGCACGGCTTCAGTGACCTATCTTGAGCCTGTGCCTTTCTCATCTCCTCTGGATGAGTATTTATAGGTTCATCTTCTTCCTTTCTGGATTGTGATCGGGTCTGGACTGCTGCCAAGACCACAGGTCTCTTGGGATTCCCCAAGTAGACATAACGACACCCCAATATCAGAGGGTAGATGGGTGCGTCTATCACTGCTGTTCTGATTATCCCTTCCACATAGCGAGTTTTTACTGTTATCCTTGCAATGGGAAGTTTCATGAGTGGTAGGTCCTTGGTCGCCCCTTGTATCTCCACTGTTTCTGTGGTATACTGATCTGGGTTCACCAAGTGCGAGCTCACGACAGCATCTAAATCTAAACCTGTATCATAGAGGCACCTTATGGTGACATCATTGCATTCAACATCCTCACAAACTGGGGGTGATAAGGTTCCTGCTGTCCAGCAGGTTTGTCCTTTACTTCCTGGTTCCCCTTTTTCATAGCAGCAAATCCAGCAGGTTTACTTTTACAAAACTTAGTGTCATGTCCCTCCTTCTTACAATGTTTACAATACCATCTACTTTGATGAAAAGGTTTTCTTTCATCATTCCTTCTGTCATTGAAATGTGAGGTTGATACAGAGTAAATATTAGCAAGGGGAAGTGATCTTGTAAATGTTAAGCAAATAGATTCGATTACGGGTTACGTTGCTTGGTTAAGCTGATGTTAAGTTAAAATTGTATTAGGGGAATTCCCTCGTGTGATCGAGAAGTTTCCAAGTGGCGAACACTGGTCAGTTCAAATCGCGGAGATGTTTTTTTTCTCTGAACTGTCTTGAGCTGTGAGTAAGCTCGTGTGACTAGCCCATGCAATTATCGAGACTGGGTTGTGTTTTTTAAACAACCGAGTCTCGTGTCTTTTTTGGCGGGTCTAGTGTGTGAACGAGGGGCATTCTGTTTTTGGGTACCGACGGGAGAGGTCGGTCCTACAGTGTGTGTTTCGAGTATGCCTGCGCAGTGCAAAAGTTATAGAAGCCATTATTTGTGTAGGCCTATAATTTCTGAGTTTATTGGAGAATTGTGTTTGTGAGTATTTTTGAAGAGGTAAGGATCCAGGACTTATGTTTGAATATATAAATGTCAAGATGGGTGAAGGCGAGATTACTGCAGATTGCCAGGGAGTGCAGTCGTGCGAGAAATTGCCGAACGTATTCACCATTGATGTAGTTAGCACGGCGAGGATGATGTCCGTTGGCTAACCGGATCTATATGATATTTGAGAGGCCATCGTTATTATTGAGAGGATCCACATCTACATTAAAGCGCCAAGGTTGAGAGCGTCTTTGATGAGGCATATTTGAGAGGCCATCGTTATTATTGAGAGGATCCACATCTACATTAAAGCGCCAAGGTTGAGAGCGTCTTTGATGGGGCGTAGTTGAGGAATTTGTTGTTGATAGCACGGTGAGGACAACCGTTTGCTGGGAAAAAGGATCCATTGTCTATTTATTATAATGCTGATGTTGGAAGCATCGTTGATGAGGCCATTTATTATTTACATTAGAGCGCCAATGTTGAGAGCGTCTTTGATGAGGCATATTTGAGGAATTCATTATATTAGCACGGGGATGCCGACCGTTGCTGAGAGGATCCAGTGGTAATATTATATAGCGCTAATGATTATGAGAAGTGGAGATGTGACTGGAGTACTGTATTATTGTATTGCTATGACTTGTACTTAATTGTGACTGTGTATTCTGTGTATTTCATGAACGTGTTGTGGTGTAATAAACGTTATTAACATTCGCATGCCGTTACACCATTCCATGCCTCTGATGTGTGTATCTGTGGCGTGTGAATGTACCCACGCACACTCACTACAACATTTAACACGGTAGGAGAACAGTAGGCGTGACGGTAGTAACGCATGACCATAAATAGCCTGGGTGGCGGAAATTTAGGTCAACAAACAGATTGAATTCACTAACAGTATCTCGTGTGTAGCAGTGGTATGTTAGTAGTACAGAATTTGATATTTTGACATTCGCGTGATATAAGAATTACTGTTCTGCTCTGTGTGGGCGTATGAACAGTTTAAGCATTAAAGAAACACCCATCACCATTTATTCAATCTCCAAGACCAGCGGTCAGATCAGTAATAATAAGTCCATCAGTAACTTCAAAGTAATCGCCACACACACATAGCAAAAAACTTACGGTTACAGTGGTGGCCAGTATGGGGAATAAACCCACGGAGTTCGCGTGATAGGAAAGCCTTGTGTAGGCGTGGCTTATGTATCCTCACATTGTGTCATGGTCCTCGACCTAGTTGGTTAACTGTGTCCAACACGGTAGAATATAACAGTGGGAAGTTGACAGTTTTTGGTAGACAGTCAAGTTTAACTAAATGTGAAGTGTTTTGAAGAGTCGTTTGCAGATTATCTCTAGTCAACAGTTACAGAGGATGCTGTGCTGCGTTTCCTGTATGCTGTACGTGCTGATGCTGTGTTGAGCGCATTCTACACTTTTGCAAGAACCTGAAGAGATGAAAATCTAGTTTGTGTACCTTTCTGCGCTGGAACGGTTTTATCTGCAGAACTTTGTGATATCTGGAGTGTTGGCAGAAGGGACGGAAGTATATTAAGATAAGTGATTTTGTTCTGTGTAGATTGTGCCACTTTTCTGCATTTCAGCAAGTCTGCCTATACTATCCATCACTTATTCTGTTGATAATTGTCGTTGTGCTGTCGATAATTATATCGATTGATTATACAATATGTTGATGCATAGGTAGTGTATGCTATATATAGGTACTATAACAGAAGTTGATGTAGAGTAGTTAAGAAGAAATTGCAATTTCTTAGAAAGATAATTGGCTTGGTGAGGTGAAAGTTTAATTAATACATATATAGTTGTCTAAGTAAGTAAGTCACTATGGACTATAATACAGATCCTGAGGAAAACAAATACCGTGAACTATTAGGATTTGGAGACCGTGAGCTGACTGAGTCTGAAATAAATAGATTGATATATGAAAAGCTAATTCATGAAGCTGATGAGAGGTATGAGAAAAGGATGCTAGAAGAGAAGAAGCAATTGGACATAAAACAGAGTACCCTAGAGCAAAGGGAAAGTTTCATAGAATGTACTGCTGAAGTAAGTGAGTTACATGAGAAATTGTCTAAACTAACGGGTGATTTATGTAAATCAAACTCAGAACTTGCTAGTACTCAAACAGCATTGAGTGTAGCATTGTGTAAGATCAAGGAGTTAGAAACTCAGGTTAAAGATAACGATAATGAAGTTAGAAACCTAACTCAGGAACTTCAAGAAAGGAGAGAGATGTATGACAAATTGAAAATGGAGAACAATGAACATGAGAAGACTTACATACAAATGCTTCATGAGGTGAGGCATGATAATGAGATTCTCAGTGATCTGATGAGATTATGTATAATAACAATGATGATATTAAGATTCAGTCTCTACAACTAGAGTTGACTCAGTTAAGGTCAAATAAAGAGCAGTGTGAGACAGAGACATTGTTAGAGTTGATGGTTGAGAAAGAGAAGGTCACTAAGATTAAAAATTTGCTAGCAGAGGAAAGCTGCAAGGTTTTAAGAGTTGAGAGGTTAAACAAGAAATTAAGTGCAGATATTTCACTTAGAGATATTCAAATTTCAGAAGCCAGAGTGAGATTGGATGGTCTACTTGACATTCTCTTAAAGAAAAAAAGGTGGTCTTCTGTCAGTGTTGACAGTGAAAGACATAAAGCGGACTCTAAAGTGAAGATTGGTGGACAGAAATCTTTCAGAGGGAAATATAACTTTCAACGCAATACCAATCATTCTAGCGATATTGGTTCCTGGCGGCAAGCTAGCAAAGGAAAATCTACAGTATTAGATAACCCTGTAGATAACAAAAGAAACAATAATAAATTTCAATTCAAGTTGTTAAAAACAAACCAAGTATTAGGTGAGAACTCTGATGGCTTGATAGCAGGGAAGAAAAATAGCACTCCTTATTCCAGGAGGGAAACATATTTTGTGAAAAACAATAAAGATATGGTTAAATCTTTCGGTCATACCCAGTCAAGTCAGTGTGACCCAGTTCTTAAACACACTGCCACAAACAAGGATAAAAATACTTTTGATAGGAGATATAACCCTGAGGTTAAAATGTACCAAGGGATTTCTTCATATAGTAATGTTTCTGTGCCTAAAAACAATAAACAATTTGACAGATCACAACATCGTGATTCTAAGAGTATTAGAAATTATAATGGAAATAATTATGTGAAAGTTTGTCAATCTGGTAATAAATTTGTTGATAAAAAGCCATTTCCATCTGGTAGATATTTTTATCCAGGAGAAAATGCTAATCGTAATTATGCTAACTGGGATGTAAAACAGTACAACTGTGTCAATAGAACAAATAACAATGTTCTTAACAGCAATTATAGAAATTGTAACCAGGTTAGCTGTACTCCACATGAGAACAAAGTTATTAACAAGCAAAGTAATAACACTATTGATTGTCACACTAGTGGTGGCGAAAGGTCATCTCGTTCTTGTGAACGTAGTAATTTTTTTCAGCCTACAACAAGGATGAACTTTCGTTAGGGTCAAGTGGTCGCTAAGCCTTCGGTGATGTAAGGAGGACTTGTTGAGGTGTGTGAAAAGGGGCCAAGACTCTACTCCACCCCAAGGGATAGGTAAACGTGAAAGTTGATTTTCCGTTTTCCTTATTAAATCTAACAGATGATTAATAGAAATTTTCATTTGTATTGTCTCGTAGCGTGCGACGTTGTGATGAGTTGGCGCACTTGTTGACATTATTCGTGAAGAATGTGGATTATTTATCAAGCAGAACCTATGAGAGTCTCGCTGTACATCTGACGAGTCACTTTTTGGAGGATCAAGAATAATTGACAGATTGTCGGGATATATTTTTTTTTTTTACAGCTGATTTATTTTTTAGAATAGTACATGTTATTGTATTCTGTGGATAATATATCATATGATGTTGTATTAAAATATTGGTAATTTCTTTGAAACATTATGATGTTCATTTTGATGAATCATTTGATTGCTAAATATATATTTTTTGTGGAACATATATGACTGTTTCGAATGTACCAGTCCAATTTTTTATGCAATTGTATATTATTCTGTTTTGATTGTGTGTAACATATGTGTTGGTAATAATTTGTGTGTAATTTTTGATAAATGCAGTGAGCGGTGTCAAACCTGTGCTCATTTTTCTGTATATTTTTCGGGTTGTAGCTGTAATTGTTAGGATAATTATATAAATTTATTGTTATGTTGTATAATATGATTTTGTAGAATTATCTTGCAGTATCAGAAATAATTGTGTATTTAAATTGTTAACATATGGTGAAACATTGATCTTGTTAGAGCATAGTACTTAGAATTTAAATAATAAGATTTTTTCAACATTTTTGTAACAAATTAATTTGATAAACAAACCTTTGCAGGTATTTTTATAGAACCTTTTTTTCATATCCTATTGTTCCATTAAATTTTAGATTTATACTAGGCTGAGTAAGATTTAGATTTACAGTTAAATAACGCTGAAGCTCAACGCTATTGTCAATAAGAATTAACTTATAAAATTTTTTGTAAAATTGATAGACACATCTGATACTTTTGTTTGTTAAAGATGGACAGATTGTTGTAACATTATGTTACGTTTGTATGTTGGTAAGTTGATATAGAGATGACATTGTATTTTTCTTAGGTTTTTTTTGGTGATGTATTTTTTGAGAAAAAAGAAAAACTTACATGTTTTGATTTAAGTGTTTGTCTAGAGATAAGATATTTTATACTTCTCTCATTTTGTTAAAAGTTAATTTCATTGTTAGTTTATTAGTTATGACTTAGAATTACTTAAATAATAATTTTATTTTTTGATAACTTATCGTTCTGAAATATTTTGTATGGTAATTTTGAAAAAAAATTGTTTTTTGGCATTGTAAATTATTTTTGTGTGCCCTATGATTGAAAGGGATATTACTTCTTTGAAAACTTGTCTTATTTGATATTATGATGTATTTTTATTATTTAGCGGTTGATTGTGCGTTAGGTCAAAACTTAGTTATCGCAAATGCTATTATTTGTTTGTGTAAGGTTTATAATTTATTTTCAGTTAAGTATAACTTTTGTAACTTAGTTAAATTACTTATTAGACTTTGTTTAGTTATGAATTATTCGTTTTGTGCTGTTAGTATAGATATACTTTGACATTTTGTTTTGTGCCTTGTAATTATGTTTGTATTTAATTTGTGAAAGATATTGTCTGATCTAAACTTTTATTAGTATGTATTGTAATTGACTTTCTATGCGTTCATACCTTTGCTTTCCATTCGTCTTTGTTGATTATTCTTCATTTCATTCTATCTTTTTGTTGTCTTTCCGATATGTGTTCATATCTTGTTTATATTTCTGTACCACATCTTCGTTTCTTTTCGTTCTACTTGTATACTTCTTCTTCTTTCAATACTTATACTTTCATTCGTTGTATTCGTGAGTGAATTATATAACTTAGTATAATGTAACTAGTATTTTGATAAATTTGTATTTATTTTTCATGAAATCGTTTTACTTATTGATTATTATGTGGTATTGTTAATTGTTTCTCATTTTCCGATTTCTTACTTTCCTTTACTACAGATCATTCTTCTGTTGTTTGATCTTGTTCTTTCACTTTCTGTTGGTTGTTACTTGTACTAAATGTACTTAGCTTAGTGTTCTATTAAGATTAATTTTGGTATGCTTGTATTATGATTGATGCTTTTGTTGTAATTTACATCGGTAACATTCATTGGGATATTTGATTGATTATGTTTGATGTTTTAGTCGTAATATTACATTTATTGCTGATATTTCGGGTGAATGTACATTTTTTTGATAGGTACATTTTTTGGATAGATACATATTTTTTGGTAGCCATATAATATAATTTCATTTATCTCTAAATTTTTGGGACTTAAATTTTCAACAAAAAAATGATAAATCTTTTTTTTCCCGGGCGGTGTGGCAACTGATACAGAGTAAATATTAGCAAGGGGAAGTGATCTTGAAAATGTTAAGCAAATAGATTCGATTACGGGTTACGTTGCTTGGTTAAGCTGATGTTAAGTTAAAATTGTATTAGGGGAATTCCCTCGTGTGATCGAGAAGTTTCCAAGTGGCGAACACTGGTCAGTTCAAATCGCGATGATGTTTTTTTTTCTCTGAACTGTCTTGAGCTGTGAGTAAGCTCGTGTGACTAGCCCATGCAATTATCGAGACTGGGTTGTGTTTTTTAAACAACCGAGTCTCGTGTCTTTTTTGGCGGGTCTAGTGTGTGAACGAGGGGCATTCTGTTTTTGGGTACCGACGGGAGAGGTCGGTCCTACAGTGTGTGTTTCGAGTATGCCTGCGCAGTGCAAAAGTTATAGAAGCCATTATTTGTGTAGGCCTATAATTTCTGAGTTTATTGGAGAATTGTGTTTGTGAGTATTTTTGAAGAGGTAAGGATCCAGGACTTATGTTTGAATATATAAATGTCAAGATGGGTGAAGGCGAGATTACTGCAGATTGCCAGGGAGTGCAGTCGTGCGAGAAATTGCCGAAAGTATTCACCATTCATGTAGTTAGCACGGCGAGGATGATGTGTCCGTTGGCTAACCGGATCTATATGATATTTGAGAGACCATCGTTATTATTGAGAGGATCCACATCTACATTAAAGCGCCAAGGTTGAGAGCGTCTTTGATGAGGCATATTTGAGAGGCCATCGTTATTATTGAGAGGATCCACATCTACATTAAAGCGCCAAGGTTGAGAGCGTCTTTGATGGGGCATAGTTGAGGAATTTGTTGTTGATAGCACGGTGAGGACAACCGTTTGCTGGGAAAAGGATCCAGTGTCTATTTTTATTATAATGCTGATGTTGGAAGCATCGTTGATGAGGCCATTTATTAGTTACATTAGAGCGCCAATGTTGAGAGCGTCTTTGATTGGGCATATTTGAGGGATTCATTATATTACCACGGGGGATGCCGACCGTTGCTGAGAGGATCCAGTGGTAATATTATATAGCGCTAATGATTATGAGAAGTGGAGATGTGACTGGAGTACTGTATTATTGTATTGCTATGACTTGTACTTAATTGTGACTGTGTATTCTGTGTATTTCATGAACGTGTTGTGGTGTAATAAACGTTATTAACATTCGCATGCCGTTACACCATTCCATGCCTCTGATGTGTGTATCTGTGGCGTGTGAATGTACCCACGCACACTCACTACAACATTTAACACGGTAGGCTAACAGTAGGCATGCCGGTAGTAACGCATGACCATAAAATAGCGTGGGTGGCGGAAATTTAGGTCAACAAACAGATTGAATTCACTAACAGTATCTCGTGTGTAGCAGTGGTATGTTAGTAGTACAGAATTTGATATTTTGACATTCGCGTGATATAAGAATTACTGTTCTGCTCTGTGTGGGCGTATGAACAGTTTAAGCATTAAAGAAACACCCATCACCATTTATTCAATCTCCAAGACCAGCGGTCAGATCAGTAATAATAAGTCCATCAGTAACTTCAAAGTAATCTCCACACACACATAGCAAAAAACTTACGGTTACAGAGGTTTTATTTTTAAAATCATTCCGAGGCCTATCAAAGTTCTGCTTATTTCTGTTATCAAATTTATTATAAGTTTGAGGAGCCTTATACTGATCTACTGGTTTCTTCTTGATACCAGCTACCTCTGCCTGGGCTGCCTGATACCTTTCAGCGACATTTATGATCTCACCCAGCCTCTCCGCACCCTGTTCCATGAGAAACTTTCTCATGTCTTGAGTCATGGACTCTCTCATCTGTTCAATGAGTATCATCTCTTTGAGATCTTGGGTTTTCCCCAAAGAAGCCAATTTCTCCATATACGTTTCCAACCGGGCGGAGAACTGGTGATAGGTCTCACCCGACAGTAGCCTGGCATTCCTAAATTTCTTTCTATAAAACTCTCCGTTCTTTTCGTATCTTAACAGAAGAGCCTGCTTCAACATGTCATAGTTGTCTTTGTCATCCCTGCTCATTTTGGAAAACACTTCATAAGCTGTTCCCCGAAGACCCTGAGACAACTTTACACCCATTTTCTCTTTCTCATTTCCTAAACCATAAGTAGTGGCTAATATTTCGCCTCTGCTTAAATCCGCCTAAATGTCAACATCTTTTTCCACAAAGTAATCTAAATGGAACCCCATGGCTGATGAGGAGGCCCCCTGACTTGTAGCTGAGTCGGAAGTGGAGGGGCTAGTTCCATTTTCAGGAGCATGGCCTTGCAGCTTTAACTCCCTTAGTCGTATCTCATGTTCTCTTTGTAATCTTTTATCTTCCCTTTCCGCCTCCAATCTCCTTTCTTCTTTCTCTCGTTCCGCCTCCCTCTGTAGACGTTTTTCCTCCTTCTCAGCCTCAAGTTTCTTTGCCTCAGCCTCAAGTTTCTTCTCCTCCAACTGCAGCCTCTTAATCTCAGCCTCCCTATCAGCCTCTAATTTCATTTTCCTTTCCTCAGCTAACCTATGTTCTTCCCTAGTAATAAATTTATCACATTCTGAGGTGACATAGTCAATTAAGATTTGACCCTCAATATTCATTTCTTTGGCAGTCTGAACAGCCGCAGATCGAAACATGGCCAGATCTGCCATTCTGCTGAATACAAAATGTTCTAACTAACTTTCTAAATAAGTATAAATTTATCTAATTAATTCTGGGTTCTGACAGTTTCTTGACTTCCCAGATCTTGGGCAATAATGATTATATGGGGATTCCCTGGGGACAATAGAATGTTGTTTTATGCTAAGACCCAGACCCTAATGTATGTAGTACTAGGAGAAATTCAAATGCCCGGACAAGCCTACCAATTTATGTAGCAAAGTTTGATTTTGCTGGGGAGGTTATGATGGTATCCTAAAAGAATGAAATCCGTGTATGTATTAACCGTATGAGGTCAAGCACATGTAGGCCCCTGACTCTATAAATGATGATGATGAACTATGTGCAGGGAACCTAACGCTACCTCCCTAGATCTCACACGGTCACTATTTTGGCTCTAGTGTCTGGTGTATGATGTACCTAGTGTCTAGGGGAGAAATGAAATGATGGTACACAACACAAAAACACGTTAAGTTTCTATGAGGAAGTGAATAAAAACCTGTGATTAAGTTTTTCTTTAAATATGATATTTTTTGTACAATTTTTATTTTGCCTGTCCAGTCATATCTTTGGACAGGTCTTTGAAAATGAGGACAAGATAGTTTACAGAAAAGATCAACTAAAATGTGTGTGGACAATCTGCCAAATAACTACAAAGTTAATATATGTCTTTCCTGTTGGAATGTTCACAGCTTACACTTTATTCATCTAATAGGGAGAGTCATTGTTTATGAGGGGCTGTAATATCGTCATACCCCATCAACTTCCTGAGTATGATTTGTAATACCAGGGTGGATTAAAACGAAACTGTCGGATATACCCAGGTCCTTAACATATCACCTGGGGTTTCTTTTTTGAATGATAAGATAGTGTGTAGTTGCAGAAATATCGATATCGCATCACACGCCCAAGCTCCTGCTGTTATCTCTTGACAGCATACATGAATTTTCGGAGACTTCTTGACGTTATCGTCACTCCTCAGGTTTCCTGTTACCAGCTGGCAACAGGAAATAAAACCTCTGCAACAAAAGGACACCCTGGTCTTTTATATCTGATCACTTTCGCCCCCTAGTTTTAAATGACTCCCACCTTGCTGTGACCACACCTCAGGTCCCTATGGCAGATACGCCACTGTACATTTACATAGTTTTCCTCAATAAAATAATGTGGGGTAACCACATTTCCTGTTATATGATTCTCTCTTCTTTTCCTTTTTAAAATATAAATGCTTCAGGCATGTTGAACAGTGTTCATGGAATACGGAGGCTTACTAACATATTTCTAATGCAATAATATTCAAACATAATCATGACAACATACAACAGCTAGATACATTTCAATGTGAGGACTCAACAATATCTGCTCCCGACATGTCCTTCACTTTTTCCCAATAGCAGTATCTAACTTTGGTAATGGGATTAAACATATTAAATTCATAAAGCATTCTTACCACAAATCAAGAAATATAAACAAATGACGCTGACTTGCAAAGAAATGGCCTCAGTTTCTTCTGAACTGTTCAGACTGTGAATACTTATTTAGTTATTTAATTTTAAATTTATCACAGCTGTTCTCATCGTATCTGAATGAAAAATTATTGTTCAAATGGCAATGAATAGTGAAAGCTTCTTGCTAATATTTAGTAGCACTGGCCAATCGAAAGCTTGCGACTACCAGAATTCAAATGCAGTTTTTTGAAAAACAAAAACAATTCCAAACATACTCGGCGTCTGGTAGTTAAGTGGCCAGTCTGCTATAGTTATGCCAAGACCAAAAGATGTGTCGTTTTGGATTACATGTTTCCTACCGCCCCCCTTCTCCTATTATACTCTTTTTACTCAAGCGAATTTGAATTTCCTCAATGCCTCTCTTCTAAGCTCGCGTCCCCACTACCGTTATATAAAAACAAGCAGGAACGACAGTCTGTCTGGGTCGAGCGTCCGTAGACATTTAGTATTTTTTCAATAACTTGGCTAATACTGGGACTATCATATTATTTAAAACACATTCTTGCTCAGTGGACACTAAGCTATACTACCATATGATTTTTATGGTCAGATTCATATTGGTTTAGATTTTCAATTTTCGTCATAGTCAAACGTCAAATAAAAATTTTACACAAGACCGCCATCTTTCCCTCTCTTTCATCTCGCCAGCATGTATTTTCAAATAACTAACTTGTTTTTGTGACGTCAGAAACATTACCGCGAGGAGGCAATAAAATTGTCTGCGTGTTTTGCCTCTGTTGGCTTTGTTGCAGCGTGTATATATGCATGGCAGAATGTGTCAAGCGAAGCGGGGTGTTGGCGTGGCGGGTTAAGAATTGGCGTTAATAATTTGTATTGTATCGTGTAACACTACCAAAAAAATGTAAGGATTACTACTAAATTTTGCGTTAAAGTTGACAGAATACGTTAATTCAGATAGTTATTTTGCGGCACACTTCCGCAAAATCGTTAATTATAAGGCTAGGCTGCAGAATGTATGCAGCAGATCTGGCAAAATGTTAAATGTTGGTAGTACGTTTTCGAAACCGAAACTAAAACGCGTGTTAGATTTTTACCGTGGGATTGTTCTATAGGCTTTAGCACTGCACAAAATTCAGCGCTATGCTGGCGTGTGAGAACATCACCGTCAGACACAATAGGGCGGGTTTATTTATTATCATTTTATGACTAAAATCTTACTGAAATGAGCGATTATTCTCGCAGATTTTACTACAGGCATGTTGTGTGAAAAGAGGACAATTTCAATTGTCCTTGTATTTATATTATACTTTATTATCTCTGGTATCTAAATTCACACCATCCTTATTTATTTTACATCTGTTAACGATAATTGATTACTAAATTTGTTATTTGTAAATATACAAATTTATAGTTGATTTAGCCATTTTTTGAATGAACTGCTCCCGTATGTCTCAGTCAGTTTTACACGATTTTTATTTAACTTCACTTGTATGTCACTTTCATGTCACTTTCATGTCACATTCAAATATAGCAATAGATTTCTCAATCACTTCCAGGTGAGCAATAGCTCTGAAACTTGGCATAGTTGTGTATTCCCGATGACAATACAATAATCAGTCAATTATTAATAATGTAATATTGTTATTATGACATTATGAGTAATTATTAAAGTTTTTCGTAAAGAAATGTAAACAAATCAGGGGCAATAATCAAGTGTTAATTAAAAACTCAAGAGTACGTGGTGTGCTTTATTTTTTTTTCTATGCGTAAAACAGGGCAGTACTCATAAACTAGTGTCTAGCTAAATCACAAGGGAAACAATCCAAATTATAAAATTATGAATCAAGGGAAAGTCGAGTTCAATCTCTAGATGGCCCTTCAAATTGAAGAAATTGATTGCACCAAAGTAACAGGCACAAAGCCATGTAATATTGACGCTCTAAAAGAAATGGATCGCTTAAGAAATTTTAGACCAGATTTACAATAAGTAAAAAACATTGTTTATGTTTTTAGTATGTCATAATTTTTCTAACACATAAAAAGAAGAAAATAAAAAATAAATTTAAAATATTTTAAACAAAAGCTTTAATGCACTAAAAACCCCAAAAATAATTTTTCAAGGAGTTTTTAGCTTGCAGTGAAAAAACTGTTAACATCAAATTGACAAAAAAGCGTGGGACGCTGATTCTGCATGAAATTAACTTCTGCTTTATACTTCATTAGACACTTATGGATAAAGTATATGACAAGCGCTTAAGCGCCCCACGTAATACGTGTGTGACCTGAATGCTCTACCTGATAACGAATCATTCCAAAACCTGTAAATAGAAACAAGAAAGATACATTTAGTTCCGGATTTTCCTATGTTGACTATTAACAAGTATCAAAGTCACTTGCGCTTCAGAAATGTCACGACAATAAAGATGGTTCGACATTAAAGTAAGGATAATCCCATAGCAGATGCTGCCGGAGGGGAGGTGAAGTGTTAGAGACGTCACTATATTAGTCCAGCTTCGAGAGGTGGGATGGCCAGTTTCCTTCGACTCACTGCCTTTTTGCCTTTCATAACTTAAGAGGGTAAATTCTGAGATAGATGGGATGGTGGAATAAGAGAAAGGGGGACACTTAAGTATGAGTCGGGAAACGCAATACTTAGGAGAGCGTTTCGTTTCTATTCTTTTACCACAGTTGTTGGTGGTGGTACCATTTGAGGGTACTATCTCTTAAACAAGAAGGGAACAGTGGCATGAGCTTTAAGACGAGGGACCACCATTGTAGACACTCCCTGACACTTCTGGGAACGTGATACGCCCTATATCTTTAACCAGCGACAAACGTTATCAGTATTCAGTCTATCGAGAACCAACCCATCAGTGGGAGCAGAACCTACTAGTGGCAGATAAGTGAAACCATTAAGCTGCCACGTTAACTCCTTTTAAAACTTTTATCCCATCACAACAGTAATGATACCTTTCTGAAAAAAAAACATTATTCATTCTTTTAAACTCCTGTTAAAACTAAATGATTATTACATTTGTTATTGGTAATTACACAAATTTAACTTCGATTTAATCATTTTAAATGTACTGCATGTTTGTCTCAGTCAATTTACTAAATACACCCTAAACAGAGCTATACCATATTAATAAAAATTCCACTGAGTAAATCAGGGTGGGGGCTCGACGAGCTAAATTAATTTTTGCTTAATCCTTCACAAAAGTTGTCTGCAGATCATAGAATTACGTTCTCTAGCCAATGCAGGAGTTCTCGTTTTTATGAATATCTTGTGAACACTACTGATAAAGTTGATAATGTTGGATTTTATTCCCGTTAATGATATCCACCAAAAGATAGATATAAGTGGATGGAAGCAGACATCATCATCATCATCAGTTGATAAGATCTCTATGGTGTTGTTTGCTCCACTGTAGTGTATGGAATGTCAACTTGACCTACGCAGTGGTGTGTAGACATGGATTGAGTGTACAATGTGCGAATGATGATAAGGGTTCGTGTTGTTGACAAATGTTCTTTTCTCACACTCATGTATGACTGGAAGTCATCGACACCAACGACTGTGTACCTTTTCTAAAGTTTAATTGGACGTACACACTCGACAGCACAGATAGTGACAAATCACAGGTTGGCATAATACATCATAGTACAGTGGATAAATGGTCCTGCAATGTTATGTTACATGGGCACTCATGTAGATTAATATTATAATGGACTGTCAGTAGCCAAGCCCTCAGCATCGCCCATACATATAAATCATCTGACTTCACTGACTGAGCACGTCAGCTTATAAACAATATTTCAGATGGCTTCTAAACCTAATCTCGTTTAGCGACGATTCTCCCACATAATGTTCAGCACATATTTTTTTCATATAATAATATTGAACCGCTGATAACGGGTTCTCATGTGTAGCAGTGATCTCTGGACTAAACAAGCGATAATACGGGCATCCCCTTTCTCTTCTTGAAAGTCGCTACATGTTTTGGTTCCAAGATGGCTTCACTCGTGAACTGTCACTCACGTTTGGATGCAGATAATGAATCTGTCCTAAAGTTAGGCATTCATAAAACATTGCATTGCTCTGTGAGTTTTGTCTCATGAACACTTGCTACCCTGCACTTTCTACAGGTCTCCGCAGCAGCTGCTCGTGCTAGGATTCGAAGTCGTTTTCATCGAGTCAAATATATTCTCTTAGACAGTCAAAAGCGTATACCTGCATATTGAATATTGGTGGCTTCGAATCGAGAGTTTTCATAAGAGTGTCTTTGGATTACCCTGGGAGGAGGAAATATGGAACTGCCATTTCTGGGCAATATGAATAAAACACTGGGGTAAAGCATACATGATAGGTTTAGACGACTATCACCTTCCCCACAAATACTGAGATCACTTTTTCCCCGGCAACAGGCCGACATGAAAACACACAGTCCCTATCAGGACGAAGCCAAATCACACCACACCCTAGCGACACATCCGCCGAATAGCCTTTGACCTCTCTAGAGACAACAGAACATATAGTTCGACTTAGATACGTAAAGATATACAGATATAAGACAGACTCGTCCTACTCAGACAAACAATACACATAAATTCAGGCCATAGATATTCTGAACAC